>CM052891.1:48975029-48997800 GCA_028534135.1 Potos flavus
AAAAAAAAAAAAAAAATCCACAACTTTTTCCATGTCATTAAATATATTCATATATAATAACCATAATATATTAGTATGCATTGGAAAGAAACACTGACCCAAACAATATGTCATGGTCACAACTAAACATTTACAATTCTGAGTGAACAGAACTCACTCAGAAACGCAGGAGGGAGCTGGGGGGAGGGGGGACGGAAGTGCCTTTGGGAGCAGGGGGAAGAGAGGTCTTATGACGTGGGAGTGGGGCTGGCTTGGTTTGGGCCAGGGGGCCAGGCCCCACGAGTACACATTGGATACCCCTGGGGTATGGCGTGGCTGTGGCCATGAGCCATGGCCCAGTGACCCCATCGTGAGTCTAGTTCGTCCATTTGCCAGTCTCTCTCGGGGGTGTAGGGGGCTTCCTTTAAGTGTCAAGACCCTGATTTTTCAGTCTCATTCCATTCTGGGCCACACCCGAGGAAGTCTATACCCATTCCCTGCACGCCACGATGGCGGCAGAGGGGACATGAGGGGCCTTGGGGAGGTCCCCAGCCGCCGTGGCTTGCACCACGGGGCTCCTTGCCTCCCTCCTTTCTTCCCATCTCTGGGCACCCGGGGCAGCCCCTCTCCTTTCCCCTCCCTTCCACCCCATAATCTTTAGTGTTACTGTGTGTCAGTCAAGCAGGCACGTTGCTGTCGGGGGCTCCAGACCACCCAGCAGGTAAGAAAAAGGACAGGTGGGCAACCTGTTTTCGTTTTAAAAACTAATCTGGTATGTTTTTCTTCGAACACCTACATATCACAACTCTGGTTAATACACTCTTCAAAATCAAAAGCTAGCTCCACTTTACATCCGTTCCTAACTTAACTGTACAAGCCAGAACGCCTCCGCTCCTCCTCCCGTCTCCTCCCAGAGAGGGCGGCGGGCTGCAAGAGGGCGCTTTCCCCAGGATGGGCCCTCGCGGCCGAGGCTGGTGGCTGGATTCCCGAGGAGCAGAGGGCTGGGTCCTCGAGCTGGGCGAGGCAGGCTGGGCTGACTGAACTCCCCTCCGGGGTCCTCACCCCCTACCCGGCTGCTCTGGGGCCCGGCCACGGGGCGGGGATGGGGGGGGGACAGGAGAACCTGCACCCTCGGGGTGCTGAGCCGAGGGGGAGGCTGGAGGCTGGTGGGATTTAAAGCAAGAGGCGAGGGGGCCTCGGAGACCACCAGTGCCAGCCCCTCAGGGGACGTGGGGGTGACACTCAGGCCCAGGAGGGCACAGCCCTTCTAGGCAGGGTGAAGAAGCCAGGCCCGTGTGAGCAGAAATGAGACCAGACCCTTTCAAAAAGGGGGTCCAACAATTAGGGAAGCCTCAGAGAGGCTAATGGCACTCGCAAACCTCCCAGGCCTGGGGCCTGGAGGAGGGCTGGCCGCTTGGGGGGTCCCTGTGCACCCAGCCTTGGGCCCAGATATTCCTTCCCGGGGCAGTGCTGTCTTCTCCCTGCCCCCTTAGGCATCTCTCCCAGTCTGTCCTGAGACCCTCCAAACACCCCCAGGTGGCCAGATGTCCTTTCTATGACGTTTTAGGATTAGCCAAGGCCTGCCTTCTTGGACCTGTGGCGAGTTTACGCCCTGCCTCACCCACTCAGCTGCCACCTCTTAAGGTGTTGTGCCCCGCCCCATCCCCGTCCCCACCCTGACTTCTGTCCCCCAGGCTAGATGCAGTAACCAGGGCCAGTGTCTCAGCGGTGAGCCAGCCGCGGAGCCGCTGGAGGGGTAGGGGTGGGCTACGGGGCAGGTGCAGCCAGGGGCAGTGTGGCCAGAAGGCCCGGCTCTGGGGTCTGAACCCAGCCGTGCCTCTTACTTGCCTGTGACCTTGAGCAGTGTCCTCGCTGGCAGAAGTGGGCCGAGAATCCCTGTCTCGGGGTGGTCATGAGGCTGGAGTGAGATCTCGAGGGTAAAGTGCCTGGCACAGAGCAGGTGCTCAGTAAGCCAGCCGAGCTGCGGGTCAAAGCGGGGGGAGGCAGAAGGAAGCCAGACCGCGAGGGGCCGAGCTTCATGCTTGGTGTGACCCTTGCGAGCCGCCGAGCTCCGGCAGGGAAAATGAAACCAATTTCCTGACCGAGAGGGGAGCCAGGCCTCTAATTCAGTGTGCCGGGTGTGAGGACGTGGGCCAGGGGCCCCGGGGCAGTGCAGAGAGCTCGGAGGCAGGGCAGCAGAAGGCCCCAGGCCCCGGCGATGGGCCCTGTGTGCGGAAAGCCAAGGGCCAAAGGTCTGGGGCTGCCTGTTTGGAGACCGTGTCTCCAGAAAGCTTTGGAAAGGGAGCCTGGCCACACCAGGGGGCACGGAAGGCCTCCACAAAGAAGGGGCAGCTGGAAAGGAGCAGGCGAGGTGTTGTGCAGCCGGAGGGCAGAGCCCGGGGGGAGCCCCAGGGCAGGGGTGGCTGCAGCGGGCACACTTGGTCCAGCAGCCTCTGTCCCTTTCCTGAGGGACGCAGGAGCGAGGGCAGCAACAGGAAGCGGTCATGGCTTCCTTGGCCCACAGAAACCTGGTCATCCCTGCCACTGCCTGCCCAAGGCTCGGGCCCCCTGGGGCCTTGCTTAGCCGGCAAACCCTGGCCCTCCCGGGCAAACCCCTTCCCCCAGCCCGGCCCAACCGCCTGTGCAAACCTGCATTCCATGCCCCAGGCCCTTCCCAGGAGCTGACTTCATTACACAAATAGTGTCACGGCCCCTTTCCCCTCCCCTGGAAAATGTCATAAAGGGGCTGGTTCCAAGTTTCCAGAAAGGAAACTCTCTGGGAGGTTTTGCCTTCCCAATCCCTCCTCCAACACGCAGCTCCAGCGTGAGGCGGTGACCACCCGGCTAGGGCTTGTCAGGGGTGTCCCTCCGCATGGGCCAGGAGCCCGGGCCAGCACCCATCACGCAGCCAGGTGGGGACAGGCGCCAACCCCGGATCGCGCTCCTCTGGCTCCACCAACGGGAACCCCCAACTGCCCCAAGAGCCCCCCCACCTTGGAGGACCAACTCTGCAGGTGGCGGCGGAGGCCACGGGCCCCCTGGGGACTGCTGGAGGGACAGACCAATGCGGCTCCCCCAAGGGCCGGACGGAGCCCAAGTTGTCGCGGCCAGGGGTCCCGCGTGGGGATCCCCAAAGGAGGGGCTGAGGGGAGGAGGGGCGTCTCGTGCCGCTCCTCCCGCCCCGGGGTTCACAGTTCTCACGTCCCCCTCTCCAGAACCGGCCGGCGCCCAGGGGGTGACCCCACCTGCGCGGCTCTGCGCCCCTCGCCCCCCCTACCCCCAGTCAGGCCCGCCCCGCCGGGAGGGCGCGCCGCTGCTCTGGAAGGAACCCGTGAGGTAGCTAAGTCTCGTCCTCGTCCCTCCCGCCCGGGGCGTGCGAGGGGGCGGGGCGGGGGCGTGCGGGGGCTGCGGTGCGAAGCCCCGCCCCGGCCCCGCCCCTGCCCGCTCCCCCGCCCCCCCCACCGCACGGGAGAGCGCGCCGGGCCCCGCGCCCCGCCCTGCCCGCCCGCCTGGCGCGCCGCGACCTCCGCGCTAGGCCTTCTTGCACTTGCCCTTCTTCTCGCGCTGCTGGAACTTGCGCAGCCGCCGCGCCCACGTGTCCCGCCACTGGATCACCAGGCTGCTCTTGTCTGCCACGATGCCACTCTGGTCGGGCGAGTCCTCCGCGTTGCCCAGCAGCAGGTACTTCTTGAGGGGCTTGATTTTGGGACACTTGCAGGCGATGTCCCGCGAGCGGATCCACAGACTCTGGTCACCGCGGCGGATGCGGCTCGTGCCTTGCTTGTACACGGAGATGATGTTCACTGTGAACTTCCACCAGTCCCCTGCCTTGTCCGCTTTCAGGATGTGGATCTGGACCGCTGCAAGGAAGCACAGGCGGGAGAGTGGGCTCCGGGGCCGAGGAGTGCCGCCTGGCCACCCCCCGGGTCCTGTGGTCCCGTGGTCGGGTGGGCCCTGCCCGCACACACCCTCTCGGAGCCGACGACAGGGCAGCCAATCGAAGGGAGAAGACACAGCTGGGAAGGGATGGCACAGGGTACCCCACTGGGGCACGCGTGGGTGGCTCCTAAGCTGATTGGGGGAACCCCACCCGCTGATGCCTGGACGGGGCGCTGCTCCAAGAAGCCTTACCTCATGCCTGTGTTGAAGCTTTGCCTTCGGGGACAAGCCCCCTCTGGGGCCAGCAAGGCCAGAAGCAGCGTAGGGGAACGGAGCGCCCCTCCTCCCAGCACTCTGGGCAGAGTCCGCCAGCCCAGGACCCGTGCCCTCTGGGAGAGCAGTGCCTGTCACTCCTCACAGGCTGGGTGGGAACCTCCTTAGTGGCCCCCTACTTCCCACCACGGCCTTTCCAAAGGCTCCAAGCACTTAACATCAAGCCTCATGACACCTCCAGACACACAACCTCACCCTTGACCCAATCTCAGAAAACCATGATGGAACCTCCGTGCCAGGTGCAGGGTACCATGAACCCGCCCTTCCAGGTGGCTGTGGCGCCCTTACGGAGTCCAGGGTCCTTGTACAGCACCCCCTCCCGTCCCTGCCAGGCCCCCTCCCTCCCTCCTGACCCTCTCCAATTCTCCAGGCCATTGGCCTCCTAATTCTCGACTGAAACGTCCCCTGCTACAGGGCTTCCACCACCGGAACCTGCATCATAATCCCCCGGAGGGCTTGTTAAACAGACATTGCTGGGCCTCGCCCCCGAGTTCCTGTTTCAGCAGATCTGGAATGGGCCCCCCGAGTCCGCCTCTCTCACCAGTTCCCAGGTGGTGCTGCTGCTGCTGCTCCACGGAACACACTCTGAGAATCAGTGCCCTAGTAGATGTTAATGTCATTTCTGCAGGGTATTAGGAGATATTTTAAAAGTAGGAGGAAATGCCTTAAAGAAAAAGACGGGAAACTTTGCTTCAATAATGTTTGTGAAATTCTGGGTTAAACAAAGTCAAGAGGTTTCCTTAACTGCAGGACTTTTCAGAGCCTTCAATCTACAAATCGTTATGCATGTGGGTTGGTTTTCCAAACAACTCTTGACTGCAGACCTGTTCGGCTAGCACATCTTGGGTTAGCAGAGCCCCGTGGGGCCCAGTTGGGGAACTGCTGGGGGGAAGCACATAATCATTCCAGGAGATAAGGGGAGAGGTTTCTACTGCACTGACCGATCAAGGAAAACCTGGTCATGAACCATGGTCAGAACAGGGCACGCTGCCTTTGCTGAGCCCACCGCCACCCCCTGCACCCTTCACCCCTAGACCAGGCTCAAGAGTGCCCTGGCGGATGAGTGGACTAGGGTCCTCCTGGAAAAGCAGCAGCAGCTCGTCTCTCCAGATTACACCTGAAGAAACGGAGCTGGGCCAGCTCAGCGGCTCCAACAGCCACGAGGACATGTCCCCGGGGCATGCCGAGCAGTCCGCACCTGCCCGCTTCTGGGTCAGCCTGGCCTGGCCGCCCATGCCAGCCAACCTCTCTTAAGGTCTCTGGGGCCCACCCTGCTTCCCCTTCTGTCCCCGTGTTTGGCCCAGCATGCCGGCGAGGTTCGGGGACAGCGGGGCCCAGGGGCGCATCTGCCGCCCTCCAGCTCGTCCTTCTGGGGTGAGGGACGCGGCAGATTTTCCCATATTTCATTTCAGCCATCCTGGGCATCCTGAACTTTGCACTCCAGTCTGAGGGCTCCGAAGAATGGCTGCCATGGCAACCGTTTCCATGTTTTTGTCACCAAGGGACTCAACACTCAGTGTGAACTCTGAGGTGGGGTGGGGAGCCCTCTCCAGCTTGCAGAAGTGGCTGGGCCATGTGTTTGTGCACACGGAGGTCACCGTGGCAACTGAGTGCCCCTCAGCTAAGCGACAGGGGAGCCGGCGTCCCTGAGAACCCCGGCTTCCTCTCCTCAAGACTGAGCTGAATGCAGAATGAGGCTCCATGAGGATGCCACCGTTTCCCTGGGTGGGATCTCAGACCCCCCACTCCCGCCGGCCGGGGCGGGCCGGGGGCGGCCCCGCAAACATGCTGCAGAAGGCGCCTGGGGAACGCGGCTGTGACCCCAGGCACTGAGCGTCCCGTGGTGCGGCAGGCTGGTGTCTCCCGGCCCCAGACGTCCCAGGAAGGAGCGCGAACCCCCAGGACCTCAGGATGTGCTCGTGCTCGGAGGAAGGGAGGAGGGGGACTGGTGTCCCCGTGAGGAGACACAGCGAGCAGCAGCCGTCGGCAAACCGAGGAGGGGGCCTCCGGAGCAGCCACGTGCGGCCATCTCCGCCTCGGACTCCCGGCCTCCGGAACCGTGAGACAATAAATCCTGTAGGCTCAGCCCCTAGCCTGCGGTGCTTGGTTCCGGCAGCCCGAGCAAACTCGCACAGTTGGAACGGGGGGCTCGGGACCTGAGGTGCCCGCCCAGAGCGAGGCGGGGGGGCAGCTCCGATGAGGGAGGCCAGCCGAGCTGGGAGGCGGCCGGAGAGAGCTAGCCCGACCCGGTCAGGCCCTGGGCTGGCCCTTCTTACTCTCTGGCCCTTCACAGAGCAGGAGGACTGGAGACCCCCCACCCCACTTTCCCTGGGTCTGGAGTTTCCCTTCCCTGAAGGAATGTTCTGGAACACCAGGCAGGGCATCCAAAGCAGCCCCCCTCTCCCACCGCACTTCCCCAGGCTCGGCCAGTTCAGGCCTGGAGGGATCCACTCAACACGGAGGATGCAGCCCAAAGGGGTACCCACCCCTGAACACCTTGCTGTCCCCAAGAATCCGGGGCCAGAGCAATGGTCCTCGTGCTCCCTCCACCCCAGCAGCTCCCGGCGGCTTCCGGGCCTTGGAGCCGGACAGCACAGGCGGGCGCAGGGGCAGGGGAGGGTGGCGGTGGGGTTCATGTGATTATGCAGGAAAAAATCCACAGTTCCGCTGCCCTTGGCAACGCATCCGCACATTACACAGCCCACCAAGTATGAGCCGCGCACACAGTGCGCGGGCCAAGTCCCTGCCGTGCACATGCAGCTGAAAATATTCAAAATACACACTGGAACAGTGACCTCAGGCAGACCCACTCCGCACGCTCGGGGAGCACGCCTGCCACAGCGCCGGGAGCCCGGGACGGCTGGGGTCTCCCGGGGGCTGGAGGCATCGCCCAGCAGGCACGCCGGGCCCAGGCAGCTCTGCCCATCCGAGCACCGCGGTCCCTGCGGGCGTGCCCCTACACCCACACGACTCTCAACACCAGGCCGACGAGCCTCAGCAAACCCCCTCCACCGTCTGTGCCCCGATGTCCTAGCTTAACCTCCCGGAGGGCAGACTGCAGGGGCCCAATGAGGATCCCCCATCCCGTCTTCAGAAATGAGGGCCGTGACCCTCAGGAAGGCAGACAGAAATTACACTGGGACAGGAAGAGGCGTGCAGAGACCAGCCTGCGGGCAGAGGGTCCCAGCGCAGAGCCGGGGAGGGGGGGGGGCCCTCTCTGGCTCAGAGGCCAGGCAGTGGCCGAGCTGGGGAGACAGAGTGGCCCTGCTCTCAGTGGTAAGCGGCCACATCTCGGGGTCCACACCGCAAACGCCCTCCCTCACACCGAGGGCTCAGGCTGCAATAGAGCTGCGTGCCTGGGGTGGGGGCCCTGCTCTCCGCGCAGACACAAGCAGCCATGGCGGGGGGGGGGGGGGCGCAAACCTGGAGCCCAAGAGGCAAGATGGGTGAGGTCGGCTCCCCCGCGGGCGCCCCCGAGCAAAGCCGCAGGGGGCAGCGCGTCTGCAGAACGGGGCAGATGCCCGAGGAAAGGCAAGGAGAGAGCAGCGAGGAGCTGGGCTCTGCGGCCCACATCGGGGGGCCAGGCCGGCCTGGGAGTCCCCACCATCTGCGGCCAGCTCTGATCGCCAAGGTCACAGGGCGGGGCAGCACCCCAACAATCCTGGGGTTCACAGGACAGACTTAGCAGCCCCCGGCGCAGGGCTGTGATGACCGACTTCTCTTCTGATCCCGGCCTGCCGCTGGGCTGGCGGGGGCCACGCACCTCTCCATCCCTCGGCTGCAGGGCTGGCCGTGACTCTGATCGGGGGAGAGGCCAACCGGGGGAGGGCCAGGCCCGCGGAGGCCACAGTCAGCAAGAAGGGGCTGTGCCCGAGTTGGGCGGGGGGCTCGGAGGCAGGCCCAGGGCAGGCCGGGTGCCTTAGGCCAGCGCCGGGGGGGGGGGGGGGTCCTCTCGGCGGCTGGGCATGCAAGGCCCCCCTGTGTCCTATAGGAACAGACCTCGCCCTCCTTCCAGGGAGCCTCAACCTCTGTGGGTCCCAACTCGAAGAGACTCCCAAGCCACCAAGCCATCCTAAAATGTCAGAAGCTCCGGGTCCTGTGCTTGGGTTCCTCCGAAGGGGGACCCGCTGGCCTGCAGCAGACAGCCTGTTCTCTCTGTGCCCTAAACAGGGGAGCCCCCCATTCGTTCTGAGCCTCCCTCCCCAGCTCCAGCCCTGACCCGAGAGACTCAGAGCCTGTCAGCTCTGGGCCCTCGGAGGACCTGGCACGGCCACCTCCCAGGACAGTTAGTGACAGGAAGTAGCTCCAAGCCGACTTATGTCCCTGCTGGTAGGTTTTGGGGACCTCCTACCGGCATCAAAGCTCCCGGCCTGGGCCAGGTTCTAGAAAAGCTGTTTGCTCCGTGAAGAGTATACAGTTGTTGCTCATTCATCTGCAGGCTCAGCCCGAGCCGTGGGGGAGGGGCCGTGGGGGAGGGGCCCTGGCACCGCCCGAGGGGAGAGGCGCTGCCAACCGGCTTCCTCTTCCCACAAGCCTTGAGCCCCAGGACACCTCTGCGGGGAGGCTTCCTGCCGCCCGGAGGTCTCCTGGATTTATGGGCCGCTCAGGGTGGGCCCCCAGGGGCTTCCCGGCAGCTGCCCCTCCCAAGGAGGCCTGGGTGGCCAGCCCCTGCCCCCCACGCCCAGCGCCCACCCAGCCATACCTTCCTGTCGGGCCGGTCCGGCCGGGGAAGGCTTGTCACCCATCTGTCTCGGAGACAGCGGCCAGGACGAATGGGGGAGGACACTAACCCCACAGAAACCATTAAAACCACGCAGCCCCGTAAATCTCCCGGTATAGAAAGTGTGTCATGAGTTGCAGCTGCTTTCATAAAATGCAGCTCTGACCACATGTTTCCCAGTCCCCCGTGAAGGTAAGAAAGCCCGGAGCCCGGCCAAGTCCTGTTCTCGGAGATGCTGACCTGCCGGGGGGCGTCGAGGCGGGACCCGCGCGCCCACCACGTGTCTCGGCCGTCCTCATGAAGCGAGGTGGCGAGCTGAGGCTCGCTGTGGCCAGAGCAGGCCGCGGGCCACGGCCCCCCACGGGAGTCCACCCCCAAAAAGGCCCACCCCAGACCTCAAAGAAGGCAGGGACGTCCACATACGGGCCGGCTGAGAGTCCCTCTTTTTTTCCCCCCTCAGCAAAGAAGACCTAGTTTGCCTCTCTCTCTCAGAACCAAGAGCAACGTGAAGGCTGCCTCGGTTTCCTGGCCAGGCCCTGGGCCTTCAGCTCCATTCTTGGGAGGGGAGAGGGGTGAGGTGCCTGGGATCCCTGCACAGGGATCCTCGGAGGAGGGGGTGCTGGGAGACGGGCGGGGGTCGGAGAGTCTGACTCTGGGGGAGACACGAGCCCCGTTCCCCAGGCGACGGTCCCAGTCTGGTCCGGCCACCTCCATCCCCCTTCCCAAGTGAGAAGGGGTCGGGGGACTGGCCACCCGCTTGGCCAGAGGCTCAGGTAGGAGAGTGGGGCCCCCTCATCAGCGGGCTGGTCTCTTCCTCAAAGGAGCCAAAGGGGGAGAGGGCCCCTCTCCCAGTCAGGAGGGACGGCAAGAGCCCGGCTTGTCCCCTGCCCCCCACCCCAGGCCTGGCCAGAGCTGCGGGAGTGTCACCACGGAGGATGGCCTCACACAGCCCCAGGACATGCCTGACCACCAAACCCGCCTCCCAGCACCCCCCGGAAGGCCCGGCGAGGAGTGCCGCCCCAGGCCGGTGCACCGGGGGGTCCTGGCCTCTGAAGGAGGGCAAGGCAAGAGGGTCAACCTCTGTAATAGGGCCTTAGTCCAGGCCCCTCATCACCCCCAGGTCCCCCCCGGATGCGTGGCCTCCAGGGCTCACAAAAAGCCTGGTACACAGGGGGTTTTTCTGGCTACAAATTGATGCGCGCTCCACAGCGGGGGTCTGGCCCGTCTGCGGCCCCCAAACACAGCCCGCAGCCCAGTCCCCATTTAGGCCACCGCCTCCAGGCAGCCCCTTTGCAGGAGCTCAAAGGGCAGCCCCCCTTCTCCAGCCGGAGCCCTGGAGGGGGGGCGTCCGGCAGCTTCGGGGCCTCTCACACACCCCCAGCTCGCCCCACTCAGCTCTAGCTCGTAAACGGCAACCCACACCCAAAGGACGGACCCCACTTCTCCAAGGAGCCCTGAAGACAGGGCGTCAGGCCCAGAAATAGGAACCAAGCGGGATCCAGACCACAGCACCAGAGTCCTGGGGGTGCTCCTTGGCCGGCCATGTTGCCCCGGGGGTATGAAGCAGACGCCTGCGAGCACGCGGAAGGGTGTCCCTGGTCCCCTGCCACGACTCCCGCAGCCTGCTCCAGAGGGTGCCCTCGGGTCCGGGGGCGGGGCTGCACGCAGCAGGTGGGCACAGACTGGGGGCGGGCCCGGGGCAGGAAGGACCCACCGGATCCCCGCCGGGGGCGGGGGGGGGGATCCATCTGAGCCCTGTGTCGCTGAGAGAGATGCCCCGTGACCCCGGACACAGGCCCCCCAGTGGGCAGAGAGGACGAGTGCTGCCCGTCACAGGTGTGGGACACAGCCGGTGCCCCCAGCCCCAGATGCCCAGCTCTCCAGGCACCTCCGACAGATCCCCGCCCCCACCCGCTCCAAGCCTCCACGTCCCCATCGAGCTGTCCCGGGGGCCCCTTGGGCCCCCCCGTCCAACCTGGTGGTCACCCGCATTCCTCGACCCCAGCCTGACTCACGCGGACCCAGCTCCACATCTGGCCTCCATATGGGGCTGGCCCTCTGGGGATGGGGAGGAGGGGAGGTCACATCTGGCTGGGGAAATCGGAGGCTCCCCAGGGGGCCGGTGACCCCCAAGGAAGGGTCAGTGAGCCTCTGAAACACCATGCCACGCGCTGCTGGCTGCTCGGCGTCCCGCTCCCCGGGGCTACGGGGGTGCCCTGGGGGTGGGGGCTGGCGTCTCCCAGGAACGGCCTCCGGGGACGGGGAACATCCGCACCCACATCCAAGCCCCGAGACCGCAGCGGGCTGCAGGCGCAGGCACGTCATCCCCAGGATGGGGTGGAGAACCTGTCCGGTTCTCCGCGCTTAGCGGGATCAATCCTGATCAGGATTAGCTCTTGAATGCAAGGTCAAGAAAAGGAAGGGGACAGAGTGTTAAGAGGGGAGAGGCCATCGTTTGCCGAGAGGACCCCCGTCCCTGGGGCTGGTGAGACCAAAAGAGGCCTGAGTTAGGAGCCTCCCCCCGACCCCAACTGACCTCCAGCCTGAACAGCTGGACGAGAGCCAGGCCGGGGCCCAGCTCGGTCATGCCGTCCCCATCAGCTCCACGATAATCGGCGGGCATTCCCACCGGCGGCAGCACCCCCACACTCGCCCCCCATCAGGGATTGCCTGGGACCTCCCTCCCCCACACGGCTGTGCCCATCGCCAGCCCCCCCAGTCCCGGCCACGACGTCCGCCCCGTCGGCTCCAGCATCTCTAAACGTCACCCCAACACCACGGAGACCACTCCTGCTCCTCTGTGCTGCCAGAGGCTCCAGGCCCTGGAAGCTTCTCGGGCTTCGGAGTCTCCGGTCTGGAGCACATGCCCGTATCTCACTGAGTCTCAGCAGATCGTGGGCAGGAACACATTCGTCAAGGACAGGAAGGAAGGCAGTGAGGTGCCCCGTCCCGGGCCTGGCGAGGCCCCAGGAGGTCCCGGGGCGCACAGGGGGATGTCGGGGTGAATGAGAGTTCCACTTAGGTCCCAGGCCCGCTTCTGCCACGGGGCCCCCGAGAAAGCAGGAGCGCGTGCGCACACACACGCACAACCTAGCGAGCCCCGTCTCTCCCCACGGATGCCGACAGGGTCTCCCCTCTGGGCTGCGCCCCAGAAGTAATCCTTGCGGGAGCGCAGGAGGCATACTTGACACAAATCGTCTCGTGAAAAGCATTCGGATTTTTCCATCTGGTGGTGCCAAAATGTCTTTCAACAAAAGGGGTGACTAATAAACATTTCTGGGAACGAATCATTTTTCCAAGAACTGGCAAAAGTGAGATGATCTCACCTTTCAGAATGTGAGCTGTCTGTCTCCCCCCCACTCGCGAAGCCCGGGGAGAAGGAAAAGCCCGGAGGCAGCCCCAGGAACCCACCGTGGCCCGCGTGAGCAGGCCCGGCTCTCCGTGGGCGCAGACGTGGCCGTGGCTGCTGAGGCCCCCGTGGGGCTCACCCCAGCCTCCCTGGCCCCACACCCTTGTAGCCAGCACCCGCTTCCCCAGCCTGTTTCCACTTCTGTGCCCGAGGCCTTCTTCCCTCTGCCTGGGAGCCCTGCTTTGTCCCACGAGCACTGGCTACTAGGGCCTCCGCCTCCAGGAAGCCCTTCCTCCACACCCTCTCTGCTGAACCAGGCTCTGGACCTCAGGCTGGTCCGCGTCCCCCTCGCTCTTGGCTATGTGCCCGTGTCCCCTCCTAGACTGTAAGTTCCTTGGGGGCTAAGCTGGTGTCTCCTCCATGTCCCTAAGCTCAGCACCCAGGACAGGATGGGGCATACAGCAGGCGCTCAATGAGTGTGCGAAGAGGGACCGGCAGGGGCTGGGGATGGGTGTGTGAGGCAGCAGGATGTCCCGGGCTGTGTGAGACGGGGAGGGGGGGGTGCACAGGTGAGGCGAGTGAGGACAGGGCCTCGGAAGGAGCTCGGGGACGAGAGGGAGCAGAGGCAGGAGGCCGAGCGGCCCGGCCTGGACGGAAGGTCAGGGGAGCGGGAAGGTGCTCCGTCCTGCACCAGCGAGGGCTGGGGGCCTGAGACCTTCCCCGGGCCCCTGCACAGTGCCCTGGGGACAGCGTCATCCTGTCGCTCTCACTGCCTTGACTCCCCGGCTGGCGGCGTGACTCCAGGGGGAGGGGCTCTGGACCAGAACCGCCCGATGGGGTGCGGACTCGGTGGTGGACACGCGGACGGGCACACTCACACACGCACAGGCACACACAAGCATGCTCCCCACTATCCCATGAGCACACACATGCTGTGATGCGCACGGACACACACTCGGGGTCACACACGCACACTCACGTAGGTCCGTGAGCACACACATTCACACGTGCACACCCACCCCCTGCTGTCACAGAAGGCATGTGTGCACACACGCACACCCTGGCACACACATGTGCGCGCACACACACACCCGGGAACACAAGTGCGTGCTCACACACGGTCACATGAGCACACCTACACTCGCACACCCACACGTGTGCGCACACTCAAGCACCCCCACAGGAGCCCACTCACACACAACGCCCACACTCACACACCCACAAGCACACACGCACCTGCTCACACAATCATACCTACACGTGCACGCTCATGCACGCTGTCACACGAGCACACTCACCAGGGGCATTCACACCAAGGCAGGGCCCCTCCCAGGCGAGTGTCCCTGAAGAACCGACTGGCATCGCTAAGACACTGGATAATCACACGGACACCTGCCCCTCACGGGCAGCTCGCCGGCGGGGTCCCCTCGAGGGCGACAGAGTGCCAGGTGACCACAGACCACAGCGTCACCCTGCACCCCTGCCCCGAGCCCATCGGGTCTCATCCACTCATCGAGAAGGGCGTCGTGTCCCCTGGATGAGGCCCCCATGTGGCAGGAAACCGAGGCCCAGGCCGGTGAGGCTCCTGCCCCAGGTCCCACAGCACGGTGGGGGTCTGCCGTCCCCTTGCTGCAGACGGGACAAAAATGGGCCACTCTTCCCCAGCAGGGGTGCTTTGTGGATGCGAGAAACATGGCGGGGCTTGGCCCTGGGGCCCTCCCCTGACCCCCATCCCCTTGCCCCACTTGGTGCCCACGTCAGCCCCTCCCGTCGGGAACGCGCCAGAGCGAACGCAGGGGGGGACCCGGCCGCACACCCCTTGTTCCGCCCCCCCGCCGGTCCGCAGAGACCCAGCTCCACGTCCCCAGCAGGTGGAAGGGGGCCTGGGCGGCCACGCCGGGGTGCTCGTTAGCAGCTTCTGGAAGATCCGGGGCACTGGTCACATTTCCTAATTGGCTCCCGGCCGGGTGTCAGAGCAGAGATGATGCGGCCCCTCAGAAAGCCCGGTCCCCAGTCCTCCTTGGCCCGGCCCGCTCTGCCCACCTTACCTCCCCGAGGACCCCCGGGCCAGCTCCCTCCTCGTCCTCATCCCGTTCATGGCGCCCCCGCGCCGGCCCAGGTCTACCCGAGGCCGGGGAGGGACGCCCCCACTCTCACGTTATCCGGGGGCCCGTGGTCCCAACGGAATGCAGGGTCCTGTGAACCCAAGCACGACACCTCACCCCCCCGAGCCCCAGAGTGAGGCCTCCGGCTGCACCTGCAGACCCCTGCCCAGCGGGGGGGGGGCTGCTCCCTCCTTCCTGAATAAGCCGGTGGGGCCCCTCTAAGTTCATAAAAAAGACTCTGTGTCCGGCCCCCTTTGGCAAAAAGAGGGTGTTTAGCCTTCCCACCGACAGGAGCCAGGAGAGCGCTGAGGGGGACAAGGGTCCCTCAGAACATCGGGGGTCAGGGAAGCGGAATTCAACGGAGGAAAAGATGACGGGAACGAAGTGGAGCCGAGTTTAGAACCAGGTGGAATGCAGGAGCTATTCTGGTAACTTTTTAAAAAGCCTAATTTTTCCTTTCTTCGCTTTTAGAACGAAACAGGGACTGGGCGCCGACGCCTCACGGAAGGACTGCTCGGCCCTCCCCCTGCAGCCCCTCTCCGGTGTCCACTCAAAGATGCTTCCAGAAGCAACTCAAAGCAATCCCTCCCCGAGCACCCCCACCATCCCTTCCCGAGCCCCCCCGTTCTGGGTGGGTTTTCCTCTCCGACCCCGGGCTCTCTGGGCCTGCGGAGAGAGCCCGCACTTGAACCCCGGGCCCCAAGCTGGGACCGCGACGGAACCCTTGGGCCTCCTCGCCTGGGCCCGGATCCCTCCCTCGTGCGTGTCGCCGGGGCTCGGAGACAGCACCCCTGCACACTCAAACCATCGCGACATTTGTTCTTTTCCCAGCGGGAGCCGGACGTCGGCGCTGTCCCGGTGCAAACGCTGGAAAGGGGCTTTGCGGAGTTTGCTGCGGGCCCCACAGGGGTCTGGGTCGGGGCCGCCCGGAGACGCACCCCCAGCAAGGGGCAGGCCAGGCACTCTGGGCTCTGGGGGCGTGATGTGTGCGTGCGTGTGTACCCGTGTATGTACACACTCACACCGGTACAACGACTACATCTTATCAGTTCTGCAAATTCCTCCGGGTTCCCTCTTGCATTTCCTTACGCTAAAACGGCCGGACCCTCATCCTTATTAAAGAGAAACACCTTCGGTCTGGTTCCCACGGCTGGCCCCGGCCAGACGGCAGGCCGGGCTGGGTCACGGAGGGACAGACCGAGGTTCCCTTCTAGGCCTGCTCTTCCTCCCTCCCTGCCCGCCCAGCCGCCAGGCAACTCGCGGGGGTCGCTCGTCCCCGGGAGCCCGTCGGGCACCGGGCCGTGCTCTGGCGGCTTCCAGACATACAGAGCAAGGCAGATCTGGAAAGGCGGACAGGACAAGCCTGCTAAGGCCGTGGCTGGGGGACTCACCTCTGGGGGCCAGGTGCAGAGGGAACGGACGGGACCCGGTGACACTGGTGGCAGTGGGGGGTGACAGAGGGCGGTGGGCAGGGCCAGGAAGAGCCAGACCCAGCCCCCTGCCCAAATCCGCCAGGCCCAACGGGTCCAGAGGAGGCCGGACGGTGGAAGGCGCCAGGCCTGGGTTCAGGGCCCCTGGGCCTGCATCCAGGCCGCGGTGACCTCTTGGTCGGGTGACAGGGGCCTCGGCTGCCCACGTGGATGCCCGGGTCTCTGCCCGGGGGCCTCCCCCAGCATGGCCGGCAGATCCCCTGGGGCTCCTGTGTGCTGGGCCCCGCTCTGAAGTGCCCCCAGCTCTCCACTGCAAGGGCGGCCTCGAGGGGCTCCCCGACGGCCTCCCAAGTCAGGCCTTGACCCCGCATCACGTGCTGTCTGGCCAGCCCAGGCCTCCAGCCAGCACAGCCACTCTCAGGGACCAGACGCCACAAAGCCGGCCCCTTACCTCCCCCGGGGGCAGCCTGGCACGAAGGAGGTTCCCAGCAAGTGCGCACGGAAGGGCGAAAGGGCCACCCGACGGAGAAGGGGCGTGGGGGGCCTGATGGCTCAAGGATCAGGGCTCTCAGCTCTAGAGCTGCTGGCGGCAAAGCACCCTCCGGGACCCCCGCGGGCTGCGGGCAAACTTCAGCGGACCATTTGAAATGCAGATTCCCCGGCCCACCTCAGCCCTTGCAGAGTCAAGGTTTGGAAGGAGGAGGCTTTTAAGCCCACCGAACCGCCGCCCCCTTTCCTGATGCCTGGAGGACCCCACGCTGAGCCACGGAGAGAGACTCAAGTTGAAAGCCCATTGTACAGAGGACGGCGCCAAAGACCAGAGAGGCGAAGCGACTAGTCTGAGGCCACACAGCCCCCCACCCGGGGCAGAGTGAAGGCCAGAGGCCAGGCTGGGAATTCCAGCCGCGGGGGAGCCAACCCAGCCCTCGCGCCCTGCAGCCCCCTCGCACCCCCCAGAAGGCCCCTTGAGCCTCTTTGCCTCTGAGGGCCTCGGGGGGAAGAACTGACAAGTTCCTTGGCCGTGGGATCCGGCCAGCTAGGCCCCCGTCTGGTCACAGGGACACCGTGACCCACACGTCGCCAGGGCCACCTGGCCCCCCCCCCCCCGCCCCAGCCCAGCTCCTGGCTGGTCACGTGGCCCCCAGACAGGGAGCCCGACACTCACCATAGTCCTTCCTGCAGTACTTTTTCATGTTAATCTTCAGCTTCCCTTTGGAGGCCTTGCAGTAGGAATCACAGTCTGCAGGGGAGGGAGAACACAGACAAAAAACCTAATTAGGCTGGCGATGAATAGGCGGGGGCCGAGGGGGAGGCCGCCTCCCCAGATACCCAGAGGCCTGCGATACCCACAGGCCGGCCCGGGCGGCCATTCAGGGCGGGCCCGGCCTTCTAAAGAGGCGCTTGGGACAAAGGGCCCCCGCCCGGCCCACCCCCCCCAGCCGGTGGCCCCGACGAGCCCTTCAGCCGCTGCCTGGAGCCCCCTTGGCCTCCGCGAGGGACGCTGGGGCTGCGGTATTGTGCCACCCAGAGTTTCTGAGCGGCACACAAATTCCCCCCCACCCCGTTCTTAAGACACAACTGGAACCTGATTAAAGCCGATAGAGGCCTCATTGTCACCCCGCGCCCCGGGTCTGTGTCAGGCGCTGGCTTTCATGGCGCAGAGCCTCTGGCTGGGGTCAGACCCCAACAAAAGAGGTCACGGAGGAAATTAGCAGCCCATGAAGCATTAGAAAACGCCTTTGGTGTCCACTCTACTGGAGTGTGCAAATAGAATGGCCCGCGGAGGGGAGTTCAGTTCTAATGGGCCCCACTGCTGGGAGGCAGGGCTGCGGGTCTGCGTCTGCCGAGAGCACGTCGGGGGGCTTCCCGGAGCCGGGGTGCGAGCCAGGCGGAAAGCTCAGGGCCCCCGGGGTCTGCCAGCCCCTGGGCCTGCTTCTCCTGGGGCCGGGGGGCTCTGGCCACCCACCAGAGCAAACCCCCCCACTCGGCCCAGCCAGGCCCTCTCCCTGCCAGGTCTTCCCGCTCCTCCGACAAGGTGATGCGACCGCTTGGCTAGATCCACGGGCGACCGACACCCTTAGCGCGATGGCCAGCCCACCACCGAGGCCCAAGAAATCACCCCGGCCTGCCCCACGCCGGGCCTCACTCAATTCTCAGCACCGTTCTTGGATGTGGGGGTGATGGTCCCAATCTGCAGATAGGAACACTGAGACCGCCCTGCCCAAGGCATCCCTGACAGCTGGTGAACTTGGACGTGAGAGGCCCGATGACTGCTCTCGTGGTTATGCCACGCTGCAGGTCGGCGGACGCCAGTGGGATTCCCTCAAACGTGAGCAGGGCGTGAAGCTCTGTGGGGGCCAAGAAGTACCCCGTGTTCCAGCAATGCCCAGACAGCCGGTGAAAGGCCCAGAATGTTCTAGGAGCCATGGCAGCATCGGGCAGGGGAGGTGAGCTGGGGGTGTGTCCTGGTGACAGGTGGGGGGTGGCTAGAAAGGTGACACGGACACCGAGAGGACCACCCCAGGAGCAGGTGCAGCCCCTCCCCCGGCAGAGGGCATCACCAAGCCGAGCTGGGCGTAAGGAAGGATTGTGCGGAGCACAGGACAAAGCTGGGAACCAAGTCAGGCCTGCCAGTGCCCCTCGCGCAGTCCCCCATGGCTTAGCAATGCAGAGAATATTCAGAGATATCACCCCCCCCCCCCCCGAGCTGGCCTCTGGCCCCACGGGAGGCGGCTGCCTCCTTCCGGGTCCCGGAAGTCACTGACTGGTGCCTCGATTAGAGTCGAAACTGCTCCATCCCACTGCCCCGGGGGCCGCGGCCCGGCAGCCCCCTGCTGCCTCTTGAGCCAGCTTTCGGGGGGGGGGGGGGGAAGGGGGTAGCACCAGGTTGAGAACCAGTCTCAGGAAACGGGGGAAAAAGGCAGACCCCCCTTCCTGCTTCCCTGTGGCCTGAGCCCTGGGACCCCGGTCCCGCCACCGGGACTGCCTGCCAGGGGCACCCGGAGCCTACCGTGCCAGTGACTTCTGCCAGCTGGCTGGCTGGCGACCGGGGGAGGGAGGGGACCTCTCAAGAGGCAGGGACGTGGCTATCCAGGGACCGTGGCCTGCATTCTGCCACGGCCAAGTCCGAGGGGTCAATGCAAGGTGACGCGGCCCGAACGCAGGGACCCGAGGCACCAGCACCGGGCCAAGCCCCCGGCGCCTCACCCTGGGGAGCAGCTGCCCTGGGCCACGGGTCGGCCGGCGCAGGGACAGATGACGCACACAGCAAAGCCACCACCACGGCTGGACCAGGGCGTGCGAGAGTCCTACGGCCCCGAGCGAGCGGGCTGGGCTCCCTCCCTGCTCTCCCCACTTAGGGAAGCTAATAGGAATGCGAGCAGAATAGCCTTGAACCACCTTGCTCCTCGCCTTCTGGTTACTTTTTACAGAGGTCAAAGTCGTTGGCCCATGTCAGTGCTTGCCTTCCGGGGTCGGCAGGAAAATCACCTGTGCCCTGCCTCCCCAGTGGGCCCCTCCGGCTGGGCCCTGAGACACACAGCCCAGGGCGGGGGGGAGGGGGTGTCTCAGCACCTTGTAGCGTTGGGCTCTGCAACCCTGCGAGGGAGGCCCCACCATCCCGCCTGAAAGCCAGGAAACCAGGGCTCAGGAAGGTTCTAGAACACTTGCTGCACATAAGCCACGTGCTGTGGGGGCTGGAGGCACGGTGGCAGAGCCCGGTGACAGCCTCCTCCCAGGGCGCCTTGAGCTCTCACTTCTTGTCTGCCCTCCTGGTAACACCGACAGTGGTTCTTTCCCGAGCCAGAGGTCCACCTGGGACAGAAATCGTCCCAGAATGTGTGGCATCCATTCCCTGCCCAATGAGAACATATTAGTACCAACCCCCTTACAGAGCTGGGGGTGGGCCGGCTGAAGAGACTTGATCCCAGGAGCCCGGGATCGTGACCTGAGCCGAACGCAGACGCTCAACCGACAGCGCCCCCCAGGAGCCCCAGAAATACTTCTTAGGGCAGCGTGCTCATTGTAAGACGTCCCCTACTCCCTTCGGATTTGCCGATTCCAACTGGGTTGAGAGTTAGGGAAACAAAGACCGAGATGTTAGACCTGTACATAAAACACGGGTAAATGGGCTTGGAATGAGGACAATGGAAATGCTCTTCTTTGGGTAAAGTGAATAACACCCAGATCATGGACACCGTGGCCATTCTCTAGCAGCTGGCGGACTCTGTTTTGGGTGTATTCTAGAGAACTGAGGTCATCGGACAAGTGGTCCCTGGGTAGGGAAAATGTTCCTGCCTTTTCTTCTTTTATCAAATACACATACAGCCACAGAGACAGCCTCAGGATGGACAAACCACAGCTTTCACACGTGGTTCTGACTCCTTCGAAATGGCATATCTACTTGGCAGCGGCCCACGAAGCCCCTCCTTGCCTGGTTCCAAGAGTTGTAAAGACAACAAGTAAGATGAGAATTCACGCTCCCACCAAAAAACCAAACTGATAGATGACCCCATGTTGGAATCTGGGAGCAATCTCTATTAATTAAAGGCAGGTGGTGGTGGAATGAGCAAAAGGGGTCCGAAGCTTTACCTCAAGATGCAGCCTTTCGTCCGACGCACGGAGAGATCACGAAGAAAGAGAGGACACAGGGACAACAAGCAGGAAACAAATGGGCAGGAGGTAGGCAGGGGCACTGGGTCTGGTGCCCTCTTCCAGGGAGGGGATGCTGAGGGACAGAGAGCATGCCTGCATATTTGAACTTTCATTTTTATCAAAATGACTGGTGCAGAGAATGAGGAAATCAGGCAGTGCGGATAGAAGGATGCCATCCCCACGGCGCACAAGTGAATCGAGGGGAGACGCTGGTAGGAGCCAGGGGGTAGGGCCAGAGCTGATCTAGTCCCCTGCCGTCCAGCTTGTAGCTGAGATTGGAATCCAGCTGCTGTTCTAGTAGAGGGATCTGCAATTTTTTTTATTTTTTTATTTTTTTTTGCAAAATGCCGAACAGTGAATATTTTAGGCTTTGAAGGCCATACGGTCTCTATCACAAGTATTCAAAGTCTGTTGCTGGGGCTTGACAACTGTCATGGACAGCGTGTGACCAAATGGGTATGGCAGACTAAAAAAGATCTAAAAAGACACGGCCTCTGTGAAACTGGAGAAGAAAGCCAGAAGGGAAGACTAGCCTGAGCTGAAGAGGCCATATGATGATACAAAACACGTGACACAGGAAAGGAAGAAGAGCTAGAAAAACCAAGACCAAAACCAAAAAACTCAGTAGCACAATTAAAACCCACTTCGGAAGCAGCAAAGCAATCCTGGAAACACTGGATTCGGACACACAGAGAATAAACTGAGGAAACTCTCGCAAATTCTAGAGGAAAAGGATAAAGATGCAGAAACCACAAAGGAGAGAATGGTAAGGATCTAAGAGAGAACGTGGAGGGTGACATACGATGCGGAAAGAAGGCAAAAGCCAGGTAGGATAGAGACAAGGATTGAAGATCGGACTTCTGAGCTAAAGGCAGACTGACATATGCACAAGAAGGCGGCTCACTGACTTTTTGGAAAAACGTCAAGAAGAGAGACCAACACCCAGACACATCTTTGTACACATATGAAATACCAGGATGAGGGAAAATTAGAGATGGATTAGAAATCAACAACAAAAAGTCAGCCAGATGACCATGGAGCGATGCCCATAGGTCTCGAGGAGGGAAAAGTCTGCGATCGAGGAATTTTATACCCAGCTAGACTGTCTCGTGTGTGTGTGTGTGTGTGTGTGTGTGTGTGTGTGTGTGTATGTGTGTAGGCCACAAGGAGCAGAAGGCATTCTCCAGTGTGCAAGGCTGCAGACAATATTCCAATCACATACCCCTTTTGAGAGAAGTACTTATGAATATTTTCCAGACAATCATGAAATGAATCAGAAGTAAGAGTTTAAGAGGGGACAGTCTTGGTGAGACCGTAGGCTATGAATGTGCTGGTCATGGGCTCGGAAACCCGTGAATGTGGAGGTTTCATATTTGGTTCTAAAACTGAAGGCGAATATCAAAATAATTTTTAAATGTTTGAAAGGAAACGTCAGTGTTTAAGTATATGTAAGTAAAAATACATATAAGTATAAATAACTATAAAATGTAGTCTGAAACTTAGACCGTATTTTTTTTTTTAAGATTTTTTAATTTATCCAGTTGAGAGAGAATGAGAGTGAGAGAAAGCATGAGAGGGGAGAAGGTCAGAGGGAGAAGCAGACTCCGTGTGGAGCTGGGAGCCTGATGCGGAACTCGATCCCGGGACTCCGGGATCACGACCTGAGCCAAAGGCAGTTGCTTAACCAACTGAGCCACCCAGGCGCCCTGAAACTTAGACCATATTAACAAAAACTAAGCAGTGGAATGAGTCTGAAGTAGGTAGAATGTAAGAGAGGCCCTTTCCTGCTTGACTCTGACAAATAAGAGCCATTAGATCAAACAGTGCTTTCAAAAAGTCCAAAGGCAACCACAAAATACTAAAGAAGATGGGAAATAAATTATAGTAACCTGGGGGTGTCTGGCTGGTGCAGTGGGTAGAGCATGAGACTCGATCTCAGGGTTGTGAGTTTGAGCCCCAAGTTGGGTGTACAGATTACTTAAAAAAAATTTTTTTTAATTATAGGTAATATGTTAAAAGAAAAAGAAAAATAGAAAAAGTGGAATATATAAAAAGCAACGGAGATCAATCAAGATTATAGAAGAGCAACGATCTAAAAACAGAACAATGCCTGTAAATGGATTCAACCTCTCTACTGAAAAATGGATTTAAAAATATTAAAATAACCATTTCAGAGGGACATCGCTAAATGAAGCAATTCATTTTTAAACCTCACAACTTTGAAAGAAGACGCTGTAAGCCTCTTTAAAGACGTTCTAAGTTCGTCATGCGCTAACAAAGAAGTTCGCCTCGTAATAAAAAAAGAGAGAATGTTTTGCCTGGA
>CM052891.1:48998300-49020514 GCA_028534135.1 Potos flavus
GAAACAATTGTGTGACTTTTTAGGAAAATGTAAATGACCAAGTCGAATGAAAGAAGAGACAAAGAATCTTCGGCCATCTCTGGATCTAGCGCTACTTGATCTAGGCAGAAACAGGAAGAAGTGGAAATTGGTTAGACAGATCACGTGCAAGTACCTAAAATCTATCATTATGCAACTTAAAAAAAGGGGAGGGCAGCGTCCTGTGATTCAACCCCGATATAAAAGCCAGCATGAGCTTATCCACACACGACCCCACAGCCCAGCCGACTGATCTCATTCACTAATGGGGCCTGATGTTTTCTGCCCGGCACGGTCCCAGCTTCCCCAGACCAGTGACCGGACCCCCCACCCCGGCACCTGGGTCTGCCTCGCACAGTAGTGAGGGAGGGGGTGACAGGATGCTCGGCGGCCCTCACTCTCTCAGGGGACCTTTTGGGGCTCGAGCTGAGGGTGCAGGTAAATTCAGTGAGATCTGCAGGGGCTCTGGCACCGGGGTCACCCACCACTCCCATCCTCCTCCCCGAAAAGACGGGAGCTGCCAGGGAGGGACACGGGGACCCGGGAGAGCCACAGAGACCCAGAGGCTGCCATCTGTGGCTCGCAGCAGGCCCATTCTGGCTGGCTGGCATCCTGGCTCCTCCTGGGAGCAGCCGACCTCCCTTTTATTCCCCCCACCTGCTCCCCTGACCAAGCCCCAGCCAAGAGCCAAGAGGGGGCCCTACAGGCCCAATCCCAGCGGCCGCGCTGCTCCCTCCTCTCCCACCACCTTGGGTAGCTCATCCCTCTGGTCTGCCTCCTGTGTCCCAGGTGCCAAAAATCCTGCTGGGCAGGCCTGCTCGCCGGATCGAAGCTCATCTCCGAGCATATGGCAGGCGGGGCCCAGCATCCCCCCATTGGAGCCAAGGGCGCTGCATCTGGCGCCTCCCTCGGAGCAGGGCGGGGAGCTGGCCAAGGGCTCGCTCTGAGCGGCACCCCTGCCTCTCTGCTTTTGGGCTGTCAGGCTCAGGAAGGTGGGGCCGTAGGAAGGGGGATGAGCAAGGGACACCAGCCCCCGAGGTCCATCCCAAGGTGGAGGCCTGAAGGGTGGGTGAGTTGGCAGATTCCACCCGCTGGGTGCAGAGGAGCAGAGGAGGGAGGGGTTCCTGGTTTCCCCCCAACCCCAGCCAGGGTGGAGGAGCTCACGGGGGTGGGACTACGAGGGACACCCCGCTGGCTCCATCCATTTCGACGGGGCCACTCTGCCCTCCAGCAGGTGACAAAAGGCAGGTGAGGCCAGTCTGCCTGGAGATAGCGTGTTTTAGCTCCACCGGACTGGGGAGCCACGGAGCTGTCTGGAACCCCTCAGGCCAGAGCCCCATTTGCCCACGGCAGGTGTCCATGAGTTTCATAAATTAGGTGTGGTGAGGATGGAGGAGGCACTCCTCGTGAAGCCACTCTTGCCTCTTCCTCCGTGGCTGCAGGTGACTTAACGCTCTCCCCCTGGTAAGACCACCTTTTTAGAATCTTCACCCACAAGCATTGTACCCAGGGTTCATCCCCTCTCCGGGAAAGCCAGGCTCCCAGGCAGCTCTTGAGCACCCAGACATCTCTAAGCCTGCGCCGGTCTTGCCCGTCCACTCCACACCTCTAAGCCCTACTTGCCTCTACAATATAACACCCCTCTGACTTGGGGCTCTAGGGCAGAAAAGCCAAGGACCACTGCCACCCCCCCCCCCAAAATGAGGCAGCTCCCAGCAACGGACAGCCATAGGAGTGAGGCATGCAGTGCCTGCACCCTTGTGAGCAAATGACTAGAAAAAAGCCAAAACCGTTTGCAACACAGAGAGCAAAGGATTGGGGTCTTTAATATATAAAGAACTCCTCCGAATCAATAAGACAAGCAACTTAAAATTCAAAGGAGAACAGGCAATTCACAAGAAGGGGGAAAAAAGGGAACAAGGAGATATAAAATGGCCAATCTCAAGTAATCAAGGAAATGAAGCTTAAATTGATGGGAACACAGGACTTGTGGCTTGCGAAATGGCAAAGGCAAACACACGCACATACAACGAGGTAGGAGTACCAATTCCTCTTCTCTGAATTCAACTGGCATCAAAATGACAAAACCGCGGAAAGATGCTCACCCTTTGGTGCAGCACCCCCACGTCTATGAAGTTATCATCCATTCACTCCGTGTCACAGGGACACGGTTGGCTCAGTGAGCTCTGCACTGCCAGAGCTGGGAGGTGCTGGGTGTATAGTGAGGCTTGGGAACAGTCGTGTGGGCTTTGCAGGAGGGGACAGGTCAATAACATGGGTGTGATCATGCTCACCCAAGAGGGACACTCATAAAGGGGAGACGATGAGCAGAGGGCGCTAGTGGAGAACAGGCATGGGGATGGATTAATGAAGGCCAGTCTGAGGGAGGTGACATCTAGGATAACAAGGACATGGCTCCGTGAAGCACCCAGGGCAGCAAAGGGCCAGGCAGGAGAGAGGAAGCGAATGGAGGGGGTGGCAGCTAGAGAGCAGGGGGTCCCCGGGGGCTGGCCAACCTTGGCAGGGGTTTGAATTTTATTCTAGAAGAGTATGTTATGCATCAAAATGTGGGTTGGTGGGACCGTGGTTGGTTTTTATGCTCTTGCTTGGGCCTCTCTCTGTTTTTCATTTTACTGTAACGAGTATATAATTCTTATATTCAAAAGAAAAAAAAACACTAAAAATATTCTGAAGGCAGTCTCCCCTCAGTGAAGACGGGGACCACTTCTTTATGGGGGATCCTGTAATAAGCTGGTCTGTCATCAGCAAGGCGACACCTATATTTGTAATCCACGGGTGACTGCCCCTGGGAAGTGCTCTATCCCCCCAAGAGATGGCGAGAGTACGAGTGTGTGTGCGAACTCCCCTTCTCTCGCAGTTCCACACACATTAGTACCATGGGACAAACCAAAAGTGAGTTGTCAGCCAGCTGTGCGTCCGATGATATGGCCGGGAGTGAGGGTGCTGTTCTAGCTAGAGTGGCCAAGGATCTTCCCTGAGCAGGTGACACAACATGGAGAGACCTACACAGTGCCAAGGGGGCGGCGCAAGAAGATCTGAAGGAAGAGGGTTCCAAGCAGGGAGGGCAGCCTGTGCAAAGGCCCTGAGGCAGAATCGTGCCCAGCACCTCCCAGCAACTGAATGAAGGCTGAGGTCCCTTGCACAGAGTGAGCGAAGAGAGGGGGCAGAGAGGCGGCTCACACAGTCTGATGGGCCCTGTGGGGCCAGATATGGTTTGCGTTCTACCTTATATGGAATGCAAAGCCACCAGAAGGTTCTAGCCCGGCCTAGGTTGCTCGGCGCTGCGGGGTGCAGGGTCTCCAGTTGTGCGGGTGAAGGGAGACATTCAGCCTCCCACTAGCACGGATGGGGCCCCCGGGCTGCCCCGACCCCACCTCACACCTGAGGCTGCCCCAACATGACCTCCAGTCTGTGCTGTCCTTACAAAGAACCAGCTTGCGAGCTCTTAGAAACCAACCTTGTCATTCGGCCCCAAGAGCCTCAGTCCTCCTCAGCGTGCAGCCACATACTCCGGTGAGGAAGTATGCACCTGCATGCTTTATAGCATCATAAACTAAGTGCCGATCTCTTTCTGCATCAGGCCGGGGGTCAGCGGGGTAGAGCCGAGGCTGGTGCTCCGGCCCCCACCCGATGCTCCAAGGGGAGCCCTGTCCTGCCTTTCTGCCCCTTCCCCAGCTGCGGCCACAGGTGCCCAGGTTTTCCCAGATGGTCCCCTTGCTGCACCTGGAGGGGTGGGTGGCATGTGCACTGCACAAAGCCCACCCAGGGTCCTCCTTTCCCCGTACTTGCCCCCACAGAGCCACTCGCTGTGACAGCTCAACCATCAGCCTTGAGTCTGACAGATCTGCTACTGCCTCTCCAGCACCCACCCTCCTTTCTTCCCAGATAGCAAACCCCAATGTTTCCAACTTAAATACTCTCCAACATGCCCCTGTGGCCATGCACCCGATTCTGGCCCTGACGGTGTCACTGGAAGTCACCTGGGAGGGGCTCCAGGGGAAGCAGCTGCCTCTTGTCAAAAGGGGTCACATCAGCAGCCCAATGATCTGGGGCCCTTAACCACCCCGAGCCTCAGTTTCCCCATCAGTAAAACAGGGTCACGCTGATGACGGTAACCGTCCCCCCCACGCGAAGGGTTTAGGAGGGTGCAACGATGGTGCGGTGACACAGACCAGGTATGTCAGACAGAGATGGCCTCTCAAGGACAGGACCTCTCACCTGGGACCCTGGGGAGGACAAGGCGCTGCCAACGTGCCCTCAGAGCACCCTCGGCAGGTCCCCAGCTGAACAAGGGGAATGACGAGCAGCAGGAAAGCTGGGGCCGGGCCCCAGTCCTCAGCAGAGACTATAAAACTGACCCAAACCAAGCATCTGCCGGCGTGTGGGGGGGACAGGGGTGGGTCTGGGCCCCCAAGAGCAGCCTCGCCTGCCTCCACGATCACCATCCTTTCTGGACCCAGAGCTGCCCATCCGACGCTCCATAAAATCCTCGCTGCCCCCTCTCCCAGCAGAGCCCCGGACCTCAGTCCCAGCGCCTGGCGCGGTGCAGGTCATCCCTGCACGCTCCCTGAACCCGTCAGACAGCGCGGTATAAAATAAGCCGAAAGCAGTCACCCCTGCGAGGTACCAAGCCCGCCTAGCCCAGCAAACCACAGATCCAGGCTCCCCAAACAAGGGACGCAGTCAGCAACCTTTGCAACTGTTCAGTGACACCTACGAGAAAGCACGGGTTCAGGCTTAAGTGTCCATGAAGCCAGCTAAGCCCTATGACAGCAAAGAGGGCACGAGGTGGGCTGGAGAGGGCTTGAGTGGCGCCCCCCAAATAGGGAGGCCGTGCCGCCTATGTTGTGATTTGTGGCTGGTAGCTGAGAAGAGACATCCTCGAGCTCCTGCCCCAGGGGGTCTCGGCCTGTTCTCTCTGGAGGGTCCATCTCCCCCTGCACCCCGGGACGCGATCCAGCGGGAACGGTCTGTCTCAGACCACCCATGAACTTCAGGGCTGCAGGATGCCGGGGGAGGGACGTTAGCAGGTAGGCTGTGGAGGAACGGGGAATGCTGGCCCCAGGACATTCAGGCTGTGTGTCTCTGAGCACGTGACTGCACCTCTCTGAATTGGAGATTTCTCATTGAATTGCTGGGCACGCCCGATTTTTTTTTTTTTTTTTTTTTTTACAATTCTCACTCAAATATGGACTGACCTTTGGCTGTTCGAAAGCAAACCCATCTTTAGGGGATCTGGTTCCTTCCCAGCACTTGCTACACAGCGCATTCAGTCTGGTTTATCTTCCGATTCCCTCCCCAGGGCCCGGGACACGGGTGAGCCCTCGATAAATATTTGTTGAATGAGCTGAGTAAACGGGGAGCAGGGGACTCAGCTGCCACCATGCTCCCCTGTCCAAGGGCAGAAGACACCAGGACCCCAACACAGAAAAGGCAGGCAAGCAAAGGCCCCAAGCAGGACTCCCGAAGGGAAGGTGGAGAAAGACGGTTCTGGAAAACGCTGGGAGACACAAAAGCCGGCCCAGGGTGAGCGGCGGCTCCTTGCCTGGGGAGTGCAACGAGAGCCCATAAATCTTCCGTCTCCGGGGAGGGTGCAAGGCCTTTGGTGTCGGGGCTTGGACTTTAATAACACGGATTCTAAATCTGCTGCCTTATTATGAAAATATATTTGCAGATTTAAAATACCAAGGCCTGGGGCGCCTGGGTGGCTCAGTGGGTTAAAGCCTCTGCCTTCGGCTCAGGTCATGATCTCAGGGTCCTGGGATCGAGCCCCGCATCGGGCTCTCTGCTCAGCGGGGAGCCTGCTCCCCCCCCTTCGCCTACTTGTGATCTCTGTCAAATAAATAATAAAGTCTTAAAAAATATAAAATAAAATAAAATAAAATACCGAGGCCTGGGATTCTAAGGGCAGCTCTTCCAGGAGGAGCTGGGAAGACTGTGGGCCGGGCTGACCCTGTGGGAACGAGCACCCTCACCCCCCCACCCCCGCACCTTCATCCCCCCTCCCCCCACCCCACCTGCCCCGAAAGCCTGTCCTGGAAGCCTGGTGCAAGACAGGGACACTGGCCTCCCAGAAAATGGGACCAGCAAGCAGCCTTTCCCTCCCTCAACTGATGAGTGCGGTGACCAGCCCCGGCCCCTCCCTGGGGGGGCAGGGCGGCCTCCAGCCCGGTTTTGGGGGTGGGGTGGCCGGGCCGGGAGAGGTCAGGGGCTGCGCTGGCCACGTGAGACAGGGGAGCAGCCCCTCTTCTCCACTTGGAACAAGAGGGTGCCATGAGTCCCCAGCGTGCTCTTTCTTCTTGCTGAACAAGATGGATTGGAAAACAAATTGGCTCAAATAAAGCATGTAATTAGATTAAAGCCTCTTGCCCAGAGCCTCTGGGGCTGCAAAAAAGCCCTCCCGACTGGAGGCAGGACAGCTCGGCAGGCTGAACCAGCTCCTGGACGTCCAGAATTTTCTCTGGACCCCCAGCCGCCCACCCCCCGTCCTCCCCAGCTGGTGTGAACCCCGCCGAGGGGACTCATTCTACCGCAAAGACGGCCCCAGCCCCAGCTCTGCCCCCGGCCCCGCAGGCCTTGGGGTCACCCCGTTCGCCGCCGGCAGATCCTGTCCCGTCCACGGGATGCAGCTGGGGCTCAGCCCACCTCCAGCCCAAACACCTGTGCCGTGTTGAGTCTACACCTGGGCAGCCCGCCCCCAGCGCTTTCCACTCGCAGCCTCGTTGGAGCTGCGAAACAACCTCTAAGGAGACGGGCGCAAGGGTCAGCGCCGCCATTTCCATTACAAACAAGAGAAGACTGAGGCCCTGAACGCTGGGCGTCCCGGGTCCCCGGCCGGCGGGGACACGTCACTTTTGCTAACACCAGCTACCCCCCGCCCTTCTCAGGCGCTCAAGAAACCGCTGCGCCCAGGGAGTGGACTCCTCTTCCTGCAAGGGTTTCGGGAGGAGCTCCCCCTCGGAACGGCAGATGAGTTTCTGGCCCTTAGCATCAGACGAGACCCCAGGCAGGGCAAAGGAGACAGAAAAAAGAGAGGAAAGCGGGTATGAAACTCGGGCCTCCTGACTGTAGGGCTTAATTGTTAGCAACTTATCTCCGGGGGGGGGAAAAAAATGAGGCCTGCCCGAGGAGACAGGGATTAAGAGCAAGCCTGGGGCAGGAAAAGCAAACGGGCAGCACCCGGGCCAACGGCTTCCCCGGCCGAGCTCACGGCAGACATCACGAATCAACCTCAGAACTCACCAAAGTGTTCTCGGTGGTCCGCGGCAGAGCTGACACATTCTTGCCATCCGTGGTTTATTCCGACTGATACACTGGGCACAGGCCAGGGAGTCCAGCTTCTCAGCGCTGGAAGGGCTCTCGGAGGTCGGCCCGCCCTCCCCGGCCCGAGTAAATCAGCCTCAGTACGCCCCCGAGGGTTACGCACGACTTCCGTGAGCTGAGCCCCACCTGGGCCGCAGGTGGCCCTCGTTCTCCACTCTGGACCAGCCCAGCACACGCCCACCACCCACTGAAGCAACACATCAGCCCGCAAGACCTTCGAAGAAAGCGTCCCTCCCTTCCAAGCCTCCCTGGTTCCCCCAAACCCCAAAACCACAGCTTTCAGAAGCCCCACCATGCTGGTCCCTCTCCTTAACCTCTCTGATCCTCGGTTCTCTGAAGCGAGAGCCCAAGGGGCTGATCCTGTCTCCTCCTTACGTCACGGGCATCTAGGCCGAGTGTGGAGACGCTTCGGGGCGACAGCATCCTGCTGAAGCAAGGGGCCACCTGTCTGTCTCGGGGACAGGGACGGGGAGAACCAGGAAGCAGAAGGTCCGAGCAGCCGAACCGCCATCGCAAAGGAAATCCCTCCGGGTCTTCGTTCATAGCTTAAGTATCCTTCCCTTGCGGACACCGAGAATGGACGCCGTCGGCGCCGCCCCCAGAACACAGTATGGAAGGATGGATAGAGCTAACGGGTGGGGGGCCCTCGGGAGACTGACCCACTCGCGGGAAGAAGGAAGAGCTAGCCAGCGGAAGGTGAAGAAGAGGCAGAAAACTACGAGACCAAGAAAAGCAGATGCACGTCCGAGGGCCACTGAGAACAGAGGCAAGCGGTCCTACCACAGCCGGACGGCCTCGGGATGACGACCGCATCCCGCACCGTCCCGCCTTGCACCCCCCGCGTCATCCTGAAAGGCGGGATCGTGTTCAGTGGGAACACTGCTCAGGGGGCAGGAAAGCGGGCGAGGCATCTGGGAAAGATTTCCATCCAAAATGATCGAAAAGAAAAATAAAAAAGGTACATGGCATTTCAGGGAACTATGCCTCGGGTGTCTGCAAACCGTATTGGGGGGGGCGGTTCTCGTCCCCCAGCCGCGCGGGAACCCTGGCAAATACTGAAATCCGCCCTGTCGAGACCAAACCGCTACCTTCCCACACGGAGAACGAGGGCACTGTGTCTGCTTTGGGGAAGTAAAGCATTCTCGACAGGCTCCACATAACCATAGATGCAAATGCCTCCCCCACCCCCCGTAGAAGGTTCTGGAAGTCTTCACGTTCCTGGTGGAGGCACAGCCGCTCTCCCCTGACCACTGCAGGGCCTAGAGGCTGGAGGTCACCAAGAGGCCAGCGGACACCTGGTGGACTTCATCCCTGTGCCCACCTGGACATGTCTAGGCTTTCACGAGATGGCCAAGGTCATCTCTTACACCAGTCTTCCATTTGGTAACCAACCACCTCTTCAGTCTCCAGGAACTCCCAGACATAGGATTTGCAACCGGGGCTCGGCATGCGTCTCTGAGTCCTGGAGGGCGCCCCAGACGCCCCAGATGCGTCAGGCACAGGCCTCCCGGAGAGGCTGCTGGGACAATTCGGGTGCAAAAGATTAACGAGCTCTGACCCCCCGGGGTGGGGGGCATACGTGTGGGACACACCATTTAGCTCCGTATCCAGCATCCACAAACACCAGCTCCTGTAAGTAACGGGCCGTAGCAACCTGTGCCCCCCACGCCCCCACCTCAAGGACAGTTACGAAGGGACCATTGATTTCACGTGCCTCTGCGCTTGGGCGAGCAGGCTTTGTGGTAGGCCCGAGGTCCCCACTACCGCCTTCATCCCCCCTCCCCACTATAACACGCTCACCAAAACCTTACACAAAAACCCTTGCACCAGAGATGAGCCCTGCAAACCCGCTGGAGAGGACAGACGAGGAAGTCCGCTTGCTGCAAAAAGACGAGCTGCCTATAGCTAAATGAGGGGTCTCCGGCTGGGGCAGATGGCGGGGGTCCCATCTCTACGAGGGAAAGACATGGGAACGAATCTGCCTTGGAAAGCCGGAGAAATACGGCCCCTTAAGCTGTTTTAAGATGTCAACTCTGCCACTTTAGATGGACATTCTAGGAGTTTCGCTTGAGGACCCCAAATTTCTAGCTATGCCACGGTTCTCCTTATCTGCCAAGGAGGAACAGAAGCTCGTCTGCAGGCGTGACGAGCCACCCTGGAACTGAGGCTTTGGATGAAGGAGGAACAGACCCAGCAAAGGCTCTGGGCGAAGCCTGACCTTGGGAGGCCCGCGGAAGGCCCCGTGGTGGCTACTGACACGTGACCACTCTACTGTACCAGGTTAATGGTCTGATTCAGAATCATGCATGCGTCTTCCCGCCCGGGGCACCACAGTCCCCTGAACTCAGGGAGAGTTCCATGGGGTTCCACCATCTCTACAACCCCAGCACAGGCCCTAGCACCGGCCCTCAGGAAGCCAGTGTTTCATTCATGCAGGGGACGAATGAATGAAAACAGAATGAATAAACATACGAGTGCGCACATCCTCGGCTTGGAATTCCTAAGGAATGCTGGCAATGGAGGGGTGGAGGGTCCTCCAAACCATCACTGAGCCTGGCTGCACAAGAAATCCCCACTTTCAGCCTGCAGCCCAGAAGAGGCCAAGGGAAGGATTTATAGAGCACAGGATCCGTATTTCATAAACCCGTCCAAATTGCAGAAAAGGCTGCACCTGCCCGCGTCCGTCTGCGGCGGCTAATCCCCTGTAGCAGCTCCGTGCCCTCCATTCTGGCTCCCACTTGGAGGGCAGAGTTATCCCGTGTATTCGCCTTTAATAAGCTGGAGCCATTCGGGGCGCTGTATTCACCGGAATCTGCTCCCACAGGGCCAGCCCCACGGGGTCTCCTTGTCAGCTCTCCGAGTGAACAGGGGATTTTGTGTTCGGCAGGGAAAACAAAGCTGTCCCGATGGGGATCCAGTTGGCTCTCGAAACACTTCTCCAGCCAGAGCCAATGGTGGACACAGCCCGGGGCTGCTGTCTGCACTGAAGGGTGATTCAGGGGAGCAGGGGAGGGGGAGGCTAAGCTGGGGCTCCCCGGGAAGGTCATGAAAGAGGGATGCCTGCACTCCTGTAGCGTCTGCCGGCTGGTTGGTTGGCGGGTTAGCCCAGCTGGTTAAGCCACTGCCAGTGAGGTCATGCCTTGGAACCCGGTGTCGCCTTTGCTTACTTTCCCGGGGTGGGGGTGGGGCGCTACACCCCAAACCCGGGCAGCTGTCGGGCCGGATGCACGCCCCCCAGCCCCGTCCTTCCTACACAGAGAAAAAGGCTCTCACAGTTTGCCATCTCTTTCCAGTGCCAATAACTGGGGCGCCACGATGACAGAGGCGGCCACAGAGGCCCCTGAAGCCAGCAGAGCGAACAAAGGTCTATGGCGAAAGAGTGTGCCCAGTTCTTCCGCCTCCTGCGCTTACGGACTACATTACCCAAAATCCTTTGCATTCAGGTGTGACCACGTGACTGAGTTCTCGCCAATGGGACACAGGGAGAAGCGATGCCCGGACAAGCCGTCCCACCCCCCCAGGCGTACACACTACACTGCCCAGCGCCCCTTGCAGTCAGGTGTAGTCATGTGACTGAGTTCTGGCCAATGGGACATGGGTAGAAGTGACACCCGGAGAAGTCGCGCCTTGGTTTACAGACTACATTACCCAGCACCCCTTGCAGTCAGGTATGGTCATGTGACTAAGTTCTGGCCAACGGGACACGGGTGGAAGTGATGCCCGGACAAGTCTCCCACGGGGGCCCTAAGCTCTCTCTTCCAAACCAGTGATGACTCCAAGGCCCGACCGGATGGCAGAGCCACATGATGGAAGGAGCCTGGGCCCCTGCCTCACTGCTTGGAACGGAGCCACCGAACCAGAAACACCTGCGTTGGACTGCTAGCTCTTCCTCTTGTAGCCATAGCCCGCCCTAACCAATAGTCCTTACTGGCTGACTGGCTAGGTATCAGAGGGGGGACACGGGACCCCAGAGAATAACCACCAGGTCTTTCTACAGTGTAGGGAGGTGGGAGTAGACAAGACAGAAATCCATGGACGGTCCCCAAATCCCAATAAAACATGTTTTCCCCTCAAATACCGTACCAGGTATAGCAGATGTGGTTGGTGCCCTGCCCAGAGCCCCCTTATGGGGCCAGTGCACCCACGTCCAGCTGCAGGTGCTGGCGGCTAACGGCTCCCACTTGTACCTTCTCTGAAGGCTTGTCCTTGGAGGATGGAAACTGCTCTGCTTGCAAATATCTGGGAAGTGGCACGCCCCCCTCCCGGTGGGCGGGGGGCAGTCCACAGCCTATGGCCAGGCTACAGGGCAGGCATAACTGTCCGGTCCTTTGACCCTTAAGCAAGATGACTGCAGTGTGATTCCCTCTTCAGCTCTCTGCGGGATCAGGCTGAGGCCAGGCTTCTCCTGAACCCACATGTTTTCCTAGCTTCCTCTGCTGCCCTGTCTTTCCCTCGCTCCCTTACTGGTTTCTCCCGAGAACACCCCTCAATAAATCATCTGCACGAGAATCTCTGTCTTAGGGCCCCTGATAACCCAAAAGAATGGCTGGGTTGCACCTCTTCTCCTATCTACAGCAGTACCTTTGCCACAAAGAGGAAAAAGGGCAGGGATGAAGTCCGGAGCGAGGACAGTCCTGGACTCCGGAGCCTAAAAAGATGACCACCTTGTCAGAGCCTTCTCCATCTGCTACAGATGCTGAAGTATGACTTCCCAACCCTGACACCAAAGGAGGTGGCCTCATGGGGCAGAAGGAATGCTTGGCCAGGAAACCAAGGGTGTGTCCCACCTGCTGGGTGTGGAAGGGGACGGGGAGGGCAGTGGGTGGAAAGCCCAATCCAGCCTGGACCCCAGTCCGTTTCTGATCTCTGCAAACGAAACTACTTTCTCCTTTTCTCAATCCTACAGAGCCCTTTACTATTGAGCAGAGATCATAAAACGGGGCAAATGACAATTGGCGTCATCTTCCCCAGGGAGACGCCGACCAGTCCAGTGGGGGTGGCTCTTACTGAATTCACGCTCTGTCCTGGGGGCACAAGACACCAGGTCCCCGATCTGTGTGGCCACGCCTTGGGGCACAGCAGGGACCCACAGCTTTAGGAGCAGAGGGACAAAGCCACAGGGAACAGCAGGAGGTGCAGTTGGCAGGGAAGTCCGAGCATCACCACCGCCCCCCCATACAGGAGGAGGCAGCCGGTCCCTCCCCGCCCCAAGGCTACGTTACTCCTTCCAACCCTGAAGATCTATGTCCACAGTAGGGAGGGCGCCCAGTTAGTAGGCAGATAATACCTGAGTCCATTCTCCCCTTCTCCTTCCCTCGCCTGGGTCCTGGCACCCTTCGTGGTCTAAATCCCCCTTTCAACGCAGACCTGGAAAAGCCCCCAAGGCAATCCCCCAAGCTCGGGGACCACCAGGCCCTACGTCTTCAGTTGGCTTCCTAACCAGCTGGGAGGGGCCAAATGGATCAGGTAGCCCACAGGGCTTCCTTTGGTTGGGAAGACTGAGCCCCAAACTATCAATTGGGGAGGACACTTTAATCAGCATGGGGAGAGAATCATGAAATCCAATCCATGCTCTTAAGTAAAAAACTACATAGTTTAAGGTTGTTGCCATTATGACTTGCTACGGACTGCGTGGTATCCCGTCGGGCAGCCTGATGTTGGACTTCCGGCCTCCAGAACAGTGAGGAAGTCAACTCCTGTCGCTTCAGCTGCACGGTTGCCGCAGCAGACGAATCAAAGGTATAGAAGAACTGGAAGGCACCGCTGCGGGTGCTGCCCAACCCCCACCCCTGGGCAGGGGACCCTTACTTGCTCCGGGGCGGTGGCTGCTGAGGTTCTGCTGGGGCCGAGCTGACCGCAATCCTAACCAAGATAGAGGGCAGACCGTGGGCTCCGGGGCTCAGGCAGCCTCCCGGCACAGCCCAGCCACGGGGCGCCCCCCACCAGTGCGCAGCCCGGGGCCTCGGCAGGAACCCTGTGGGGGGCCTTCCAGCCTGCCTCCATCCAGCCCCGCAGCCCGCTCGCCACCCCCTCAGCCTCTGCCAACAAGGACCCTGGGACGTCTGTGTGACACAGGGGCGGGCCCTAGGGATTCCAATCCCCTCTCTCACTGACACCTGTCACTTGTCCCATTCCCGTCAGCCGTCCCTTGGAGTCCCTGATGGGAAGAGCTCCCAGGAAGGGCTAAATATTCCGCCCCCCGCTTGTTCCTCTGGCCTCCCCGCTCATCCCTTTATCCTCCTCCGGGCTGGTGGCCTGTTCCACCTGCAGAGGAAACAATGGGGTCCTGAAACCCTCTATGCAAATGGCTTCCTTTGTGCTCCCTGGGGTGACCGAGGCCCCAGGCAGGGGGTGGAGGTGGCGGTGCTCTCCCCCGCCCTGCTCACCCCCAGCCTGACCTCTGCCCCAAGCCTTTGTGCAGACCCCCAACGGGGGAGAGCGAAGCGGGGGGGAGGGGACCAGAGCAGGAGAGGGCATAAGGAAGGTGTTGGAGAGGGGTGGAGAAGAGAGACAGAAGGAAAGGCAGGGAAAAGCAGACGGAGAGACAAACAGAGTGAGAAGGAAGGAAAGAGGTCTGCTTCAGGCAGGCTGCCCAGAGCCGGGTCTCCTGGCCAAGGGGACGCAAACAGTAAGCTGGAGCCTCTGAAGCTGCCCTTCCTGGGGGTCACCAATGGTCAAAGAAGATGGCAACTTCATTCATTCCAACCGAATCGGTCCGGGATCCGTGCAGTCCCCAGCCAGGGCAGAGAGAGCAGGTCCCGCACACGGGCACCACGTTCCCTGGACTCAGTCTCGGGGCTCCCTTCCTGGAGTGTTCTGGGGGGACCGGGCGAGGTCAGGAAATCTGCGTCTGTCCCAGCGGTTCTCAACCAGGGGCTGCTGTGTCCCCCAGGGGCCCCTGGATTATCACAACTGTCTGGAGGGGGGAGGCCAGGGCTGCACACAACACCGCAGATGCACAGGAGAGCCCCCACACCCCAACTAAGAACTCTCCAGGCCTGCTGGCAGCCACGGCGATGAGAAAGCATGCTTCACACCCTGTGTCTTGATGGACACAGTACATCACTGCGGAACCTCTCCGCTCCCACCACGGAGGCGTGTGGCCAGGACTTACGATGTTGTCTCACTCCCTTGTGTCCTCTGCTGTGGCGGGGCCCCCTCCTCAGGGACATTCCCCTAGAGGAGGCTCAGAGCTCACCCCTCCCCCCCCCGCCCCCCACCCCAAGGCCACAGTGCGGGCCACAGTCAGTCCAGACGTGGTCCAGCCCCTTCGTTAAGCCACGAGATTAATGATGATGGTGGGGGGTAGACACGCCATCCCACGTGTATCATGGCCTCAAAAGCAGCCCGCGCCTGGGGACGAGATGGGGCTCCGAAGACAAGGCTTTCTGTAAAGCACGTTATCGCACGGCGCTTTAACAGTGAAACCATGGGGCAGCCCAGCTAGCTGCAAAAGACGCGTGCGGGCTGACCGAGGAAGTCTGAAGGCCGACTGGGTACCGGACGACGTGAAAGACTTTTTGTTCATTTTGTCCGGTGTAACCATGGAGAAATTTTACGAACATGTTCTTAGCTTTCTGAAATGGTATTCTGAAATATTTAGGGGTGAAATGTAATGTCTAACCTTTTCCTTTCCTTTTCTTTTTTTTGGTTTTATTTATTTATTTGAGAGAGAGAGAGAGAGAGAACAAGAGGGTGGGGAGAGAAAGGCAGACGAGAGGGAGAAGCAGACTCTCCGCTGACCAGAGAGCCCAATGCGGGGCTTGATCCCGGGACCCTGAGATCATGACCTGAGCCGAAGGCAGATGCTTCACGGACTGAGCCACCCAGGCGCCCCTAAGTTTTTCTTTAAAAATGTTTCAGCAAAAAAACAAATGGTTGAAGCAAAGGGGGTAAAATGTGACTCGCTAAGGCTAGGTAACAGGGATGCGGGTATCCACCACTCTGTCCTCCCCACGGCTCTGAGGTTTTTCTTAACAATTTGTTAAGTGACGTTAATTCCAAAAAACAATTTATAGGAACACTGAGAATTTGGGATTTCATTTTCGATTGGGCCACATTTTCCATGGAAAACGGACTAGCAAACATTTCCTATGTGAACACAAGATTTCCTCGCTGACTTGAGAAAACATCGCTTTCTAAACTCTCAGCTGCCCCCATCTCAATGTCATGCGTAACTAACAAACGTGCTGGTTTATCTATGAATGCAGCAACATCTTTCCTTAATACTTTTGGAACAAACACATGGATTTTATCCTATGTCAGTACACCACCTCGATAGCACTTATTAGCATATGGGGCTGGGTAATTCTTTGCTGCGGGGACTGGCTTGTGTCTTTCGGGGTGGTCTCTCCCCACTGAGTGCCAGCAACACCACCCTCCCTCCAGTTGTGACAATCAAAAATGTCTTCCAGAAATGTCCAAATGTCCCCTGGGGGAGGGGCAATTTAGCCTCATCGCTGAGAACCACAGAAATATGTGAGCACAATGAAATCATTTACTTGGGATGCCTGGGTGGCTCAGTCGGTTAAGCGGTTGCCTTCGGCTCAGGTCATGATCCCAGGGTCCTGGGATTGAGTCCCACATCGGGCTCCCATCTCAGCAGGGAGTCTGCTTCTCCCTCTCCCTCTGCCTGCTGCTCTCTCTGCTTGGGCTCACTCGCTCTCGCTCTCTGACAAATAAATAAATAAAATAAAATAAATCATTTATGTAACATGTTCAACAAGCCAGGGTTTTCACCAAAGTTGACCCTCCAGAATGTATTTATGTTTAATCATGCATCTGGTCCAACTCTTCACCAAAGTTGACCCTCCGTGTGTAATCTGCTTTGGCAATAAATCTTTCCATTTCGTATTTGAATATTCTCCTACAACATAATTATATGCATATCCCATAATTGAGTAACTAAAACTCTACTGAAAGATATCTGGTTGTTTCCCTTTTTTGTTATTATAAACAATGCCACAAAAAGGAACCTTGTAGCTAAATCTTGGCACACATCACTATTTCCTTAGGCTAAGTTCCTAGAAATGAAGGTGTGGGGTTAAAGATACATTTTGATACGTGATGCTACATCACCCTTCATAAAAGCAGTACCAACCTGACCTCCCATCACCAGAGTGAGTGAGTGCCTGTTTCCCCAGACCTTTCAAAACAGGGAATTACTTTTTGTTTTGGAAACATTTGTCAATTTAATAAGTTTTGAAATGGCATTATTCTTAATGTTATTTCTTTGTTACTAGGTAAATATAATACTTCAGATGCTTATTGCCATTTGTATAAATTCTCCGAATCTCTAATTCATCCTCTCAACCGAATTTTGTAATAGAATCTCCCCCCCTTCTGGTTGAATTGTAAGAGCTCTTTATTTATTGAGGATATTAATCTTTGGTCATCCACGTCACAAATATTTTTCTCAGCTTTTAGTCTTTCTGTTGCTTTTAGAGAGTTTTGATGGACTGAGGTTTTCACTTTTTTTGACTTAGGATCTTTCCCCTTATGATTTCTGACTCCTATATCATATTTAGAAAGCTTTCCTCACCCCAAGATTACACGGACACGGATATGTTTTATTCTACAATTTTTAAGGAGTCACTAAAAATACAGAAATATTTAATCCATTGGGATTTATGTTGGCTTACAGCCTATAGCAGAAATATCATTTATTATTATTTTAAAATAAACAGCCAGTTTTCCCAGCACCATTTACTGATTGATTCATCCTTTCTTAACTGATTAGTAATCAGTTTTACTGTCTACTAAGTTCTTATGTTTATATATTTTTTATATATATATTTTATATATTTGAGTCTATTTCTGGACTCTACTCAGCTTGTGTAATTTCTCTATCACACTAATTTAAATATCCTGGTTATAATATTGTAAAAATCTGGTAGGCCATGTCACCCTTCTTTTACTCTTCTTTTCAAAAAATTCCCGACTATGAATATTCGTTTATTTTTCTAGCTGAACTTAAGAATCCTGTCCTGTCCCATTACAATTTTGACAAGAATCATGCTAACCCTACAGATTATTTTGGGGAGATTTGGCACTTTATAGTCTTGAGTCCCACCCTCCCAGAATGTGGTAAGATCTTCCACCCCCCACCCCCCTTATTTTTCTGGTCTTCCAAAATGTCCCTTAGAAAAGTTTTACCCTTTGTAAAAATCTACATTCTGTACTTTTAACACTACACTTATTTCTGTATATTTGAGATTTCTGGTACTGTTCTCATCGGGCTTCTGTTTCCATTATACAAATGTTGTGTCTTCATTGGTCACTTACTACAGGCCAGACATCCCCTTAACATTTCACTCACTAGGACACTATTGTTATGTAGTTCTGACAGATACATAAGAAAAGTTACTGCCCTTTGAATGTTAATTGTGTTAATGTTAATCCCCAGCCACGCTCCTACCCGGTGTAACGATTCTTGGCTGTTCCTCTATTGGCATGTTTTTAGAATACAAGTATCAACCTGTGTGCGAGAAAGGCACCTACCCCCCTCCCAAAGTAAGTGTAATACTTCAGATGCTTATTGCCATGTGTATAAATTCTCCAAATTTCTCATTCATTCTTGCAACCCAATTTTGTAATAGAATCTCCCCCCTTCTTGCTGAATTGTAAGAGCTCTTTATTTATTGAGGATATTAATCTTTGGTCATCCATGTCACAAGTATCTTCCCATAAGCCAATCTATCTGCCCCATCGTGCTCAGGGCCGCCTTGTGACCAAAGAGACAGAGCTCTGCACGCCCCTCCACGCCGAGAACCTGTGGCCTCAGCGACGCCAGCCCCCCATGCCGACAGACCACACCCCCAAGAGCCACTCTAACAGGCACCTGCAAAAACACAGAAGCTTTTAACCAACTGCCCTTCTGCCTCTACCTTGGTTTTCGGTCCCTACAGATGCACCCATTTGTCTTCTCTCTTGGTAGAATGCTACCACACGGTCCAGAAGATATATTTAAAAATTACCCTAAATTGGCCAACCAGCATAGCTCCCTGGAGACAGAATGATACGAAGGTCAAACTCCGAGGCTAGGAGACCTTGCCTGGGATGCTGCCTGTGCTGCCTATGGGTCCTACTAGACCTCTCTGTAGCTCGGCCTCTCCTGGGTAACATGGGGGCTAATAACAGTGCGCACCTCACCTGGGGGGCGGGGGGCGATGGATGATTAACGGCTAATAATTGAGAAGAGTGCCTAGCACAGAGTAGGCATTCCATGAATGTTGCCTCCTCCCCCTTCTTTGCTGACCCAGAATCTATTTATCTTTAATCACATGTCTGGTCAAACCTCTTCTGGGGGGTCACACTTATCTGATGCTCATGTACTGAAACGGCTGAACCCGGACGGCCTAACGTCCCATTTCACACCACCTTTGAAAACCAGGATTTCGATCCATTAACAGACTCGGTTCTTACAAGTGGCCTCGGCTGCCTCCATGGTCAGCGACCCCAGCTCCTGCCAGCAGGACCCCCTCCATGGACCCACACGTCCCTTTCTCCTACAGCAGGAGTACTGAAGGCCCAGGGAACCCAATGACCCCCAAAAGAAGAAAGAGGATGCAGGCTGTGTAGCCAGACCTTTTTTACATAATGGGAGGGAACATGACCCCTGCTGAGGGTCTGGAAGGAGCTACTCCTGCGTGGAGATGACGTGAGAAGGTGCTCAAAGATACCCATGGCCTCTAAAGTCTCTAAAGTCTCCCAGTGATCAAAGGGACAGGAGGGCAAGCATGTCCCCCGTTGCTGCTTGTGTCCCAGACCCCTGTCCCCACGGCTCCTGCTCTCCACTCAGCTCTCCCCGAGCCACCCACATTCACATCTCTCTTGGACCCTTGACCTTAAGCATGTGACTTTTTTTAAAATTATGGTAAACACACCTGAAATTTACCATTTTTACCCTTTCTCAATGGGGCAATTCAGTGACATTAAGCACGTTCGCAATATGGCCCATCCCCACTGTCTAGTTCCCGCCCCCCCGCCCCAAAAGGAAAGCCCGTATCCATCAAACATCACTCGCCATTACTTACTTCTGGTGTCTGGATTTGCTCATTCTGGGCATTTCATATAAATGGAATCACACACTACCGTCTTCAAGGTTCATCCAAGTTCGCGTGTATCGGTACCTCATTCCTTTTTGTGACCGAATACTAGTCCCCCGTATGGACGTGCCACACTGTGTTTACCCATTTGTGCAGCGATGGAAATGTGGGCTGTCTCCACCTTTCAGCTATCATGAAGGCAAGCACTTGACCTTTAACTGACTTCCGGTTTCCAACTCCCTGCTAGGATCAGGGGTCTAATGGCAGCTGCTGGGAAGGCTGTGACAAGGACCCCCGGCAATCCCCTCAGCTGCCCCCAACCCCCACCCTGGGCAGCACCACCTGTTCCCTCCCAAGGTCCTCTCAAGAGACCTCCAGCAAGCCGACCCTCCCCGCTTGTCCTCACGCCCATAAACCCGCCATAATCCCGCCTTCCCTTGTGAGCGGGTGAGCAGGCGGGAGAGCTCAGCTCGGCTCCATTCACCTCCTCCATCGCCCCATGTGCGCACTACCCCATCTCGCTTCCTCGTCAGAAGACGGGCGAGCCCAGGACAGTAAGAGGTGTGAGCGAGAGACCGCATTCACGTAACTTTTATTAGTCTGCTGCTGTAAGTGTTCTGTTTTATTATGAGTTATTGTTCATCTCTAACTGTGCCTGATTTTTACGTTAAACCCTGCACAAGTAGGCACGTATGAGCAAAAACACAGTATGAACACGGTTCCGTGTTATCCGTGGTTTCAAGCATCCACTGGGGGTCTTGGAACGTATCCCGAGTGGATAAAGTGCAGGGGGGCACAACTGTCTCAGGAAACCATATCTGGCAGAACTCAGGCCCCAGGGCTCCAGATTCAGCCGGTGTTCTTTCCTCCCCCCTGACCTGCCCCCCAGCACCTGGCCAGTACTGCATTCAAGTGTTAGCAGTAGCCAACAGATGCCTTTTCTTGCAAAACGAGAGCCCCAAACGAGAAAGCTCCAAGCCGATCCAGGTTGCAGGTGTATATAAAGCCGATTTTCTCCCATGAAAAAAATGGAAGGGCTGAGAGGCTACCAAATGGAACACGTCTAAGGTCACCCCCCCAGCCCGGCACCCACGCCTGGGAGCATGTGCGGGTGGGGCCCTTCCTAGGCCTGGTGGAGTCCCTGGAGTTCTCTCCAGGCCCCCCTGGAGGGCTGGCTGCCCAGGCCCGCGCCTCGCCTCGGGAGCAGGTGGCAGGAGGCGCCTCACAGGGCCCCAGCTGGGGGGACACTGGCCACAGGCGGAGTGTTTACACCAGGGAAAGTGGTGAACGGTACAAACCAGGCCTGCCCCAGCTGTCAACCATTTACCCGGGCACCTCTGCCCACGGAGATCTCTGTAGGGACTGTGGACGACGCCGGTCACTGTCCAAGGCTGCACACCAATGGAGAATCAACCCCAGATCGCGCCCAGCCCCGACCCATGCTCCTTCCGCTGAACCGAACAAATGTGCAGACTGACCATCACCTCGGAGCTGATGGAGGGCCAGGGAAGTCAGGTGGCCTTCTCTTAGGCCTGGGAGGTGAAGGTTTCCGTGACCGTAAGCAGGTGGGTTTGGGATGGGTGGTCCCGATCCCCACTCCCACCCCGGGGCCCCCAGACCTCCCACGGGCAAGGTGTTCCTGACCTCCCCGCCCCAAGACAGGGTCCCGGCCAGCGTGGCGAGCAGGTGGACAGCATTCGCTGAGTGAGCCCGCCCTTTGAGGGGAATGGGTTCAGGGCGAGGTTATGTCCACCAGCTTTCAGGACAAATTCTCGGTTTATTAATTCTCCTCCATTACGCAGGCAAAAGTAAACAAGCTTTTCTCAGGCAGCCTGGCACGGAGGGCTTTCCTATTCAAACACTGCAAGAAGTGACAGGCTTGGAAGTATGAGCTCCCAGCCCCGCTTCCCAGGGGGCCCCCTGGCCTCCTGCCCAGGACGCCCCGGCCTGCCGAGACAGGCGAGCCGGGCTTTGTGCGGCGGCGGCCGGCTCCGGAGTCCGGCGCTCCGGGCCTGGAGTGGCCCCGGCTCTCTGGAGGGAGCACCGGAGACTTCCGGGCACCTGCGGCGCTCCGGAGAAGGTCAGAAAGGGTCGGGCCACAGCCACGGGCACCGGGACAAGCTTCACACCTGCCCATGTACCCCTCGGCAAGGAAAGCCCTCGGTCAAGGCGTTTACGAGACCTTTGCTTCCACTGAAGTCATGATTGGAAAGGTGCGGGAGGAAGACAGGCAAGTTACACTAACAACGTCAGAAGACTTTTCTAAGCAGAATGCTACAAGTGTTTCTAAGGAGTTGCGCAGGAGACTTTTACCTGCCCGGCTGAGATGGCCGCAAGGACCAGACACAGGGAGGCAAGAGAGAGACAGAGTTTAGGACCCGCCTTGCCCTCGGACCAGCTGCACACACCGACCTTGCCCGGGTGAGTCCTCCTGTGACCCATGTCACGAGGAGGAAGCTGGCATCTGCTGAAGGGAAGCGTCTTCCAGCTCCCAAAGTGCCCCGCACCCCCACCGCCCCAGAGCTGGACTAATGGGGAGGTTCCTTTGAATCATGTTTTTACAGACGGAGCTCCCTCATCCCGCCTCCCAGGTACTGGGGGTGCTACTTCTCTACAAGGCCTTGCCATCGCTGTTTCTCCTGGAAGGGTCCCCCGCAGCTCAACCAAAGGGGGCTGAAGACTGCCCAGCAAGCCAACACCGGGATCTTGGTGATTTTCCACCGTGTGGCCGCAGGGACTCTGTCCTTTCCCCGTTGAGGGCTATTGACCTCACAGCAGGCCTGGCCTGCTCTCCACCAGGCACCC
>CM052891.1:49021014-49044298 GCA_028534135.1 Potos flavus
GCATCCACTGGTTTGATGAGTTTACCAAAAACAGGTGTTGACCCTCTCCTGTCCCAATGCCCACGCTCCTCCCTGCCCCCCACACCTCCCTGGGATATCCCATGCCCAGAAAGGATCCTGCAGACATTGATTCCTTATTAAGGTATCCTGGCCCTCTCTCTCAGGGACTCTGGCCCTGGGTCCCCTAAATTTCAAATGGCTCAGGCGTTCTCTCACTGAAACAGCAAAGCCATTTGACAATGGGCCTCCTCAGAGCTCTGGGCTGGGGGACAGGAGCCCTCCTATGCTCTCTCAGCACAGGGGATCGCTCTCGATTTTTTTCCTCCCTTTAAGGGCAGTTCTTCTGAGAAGGCGACCCCAAGTTATTGCTCTAGCAGAATAGGAGTTTCTATTTCTATTTTAATTTTTTTTAAGATTTTATCTATCAGAGACAGAGAGAGTGCACATGAGTAGGGGGGAGGGGCAGAGGGAGAGAGAGAAGCAGGCTCCCCGCTAAGCAGGGAGCCAGACTTGGGGCTCAAGCCCAGGACCCCAAGATCATGACCTGAACCGAAGGCAGACGCTTCACCGACTGAGCCACCCAGGCGCCCCCAGCATAGGAATTTTAGATTTACATATTTATAGCTAAACTGTCCAAAATAACCGGCCCACATAATCGGTCTCAGGCAGGACCTGAGAAGAGAACCAGGACACAGATGGAACATTCCGGCCAGCCAGCCCTGCCCTGAATGCGACTTGCACTGTGGGGGTCACCTGAGCATCCAGTTCAAATGCAGATAAGGCTTCAGCGGGTCTGGGGCGGGGCCTGGGAGTCTGCATTCCTGACGAACCCCCCCACCCCCACCCCACCCCAGGCTAGTGGATCCGGAACGAAAGCAAAAGAAATAGGTGGGAACACGAGCCACTCGCTGGAGAGGGAGCCCGCAGGGAGATGATGGGTAGAGTTCATGGCCGGGCGTCTGCGCTGGGCAGAGGTCTGGTTTCGAAAGACACTACTCCTTGGACGACTGGTTCAGAATGAGGCAAATATTTGAGTTGTTTTTAAGAGTCTGAGGCAGCGTGTATGCCCTTTTATGTGTTACTTTGCTCCGCTATTTGGTATCCTATTTATTTACAAATGGTTCGACCCTTGTTTATAAATCTTCCGCTTTCCGCCCTCTGTGGCGTGTTGTCGGAGACCAGATCTCGGCTTCTGAGGTGAGCGGGCCGGGCCGTCACGCTCCCCACACCCCCACACCTGGCTCCCGCCAGCACCCGGGGACACTCGGACCCTTACACTACAGGTGAGCTGGGCAGAAAAGCGATGACCACACACCTAGATCCATTTAGAAAACAATCAATTCACCTTATTCATGGCAAGTGGATTTATTTTTTCCTTCAACAGATACTTGCCTGAGCCCCCGGGGATGTCACAGGGAGAAGGACAGACGCGGTCCCCGCCCTCGCCGGGTCTCTGCCGTTCCCCGGCATGAACGGGTCTGGTGGCCACCATGGCCACGGTCACCCTCCTCCAGGGCCTTCCCCTGTCCCCCAGACACAGGCCTTAGAGCCGGTCACCACAGTTGTCAACCAGCCAGAGGCTACAAGCGGTGACCGGCCAGGGTGAGCCAAGCAGATCCAGCAATCACTAAGAGACTAGAAGCATCATCGCACGTGAGCAGTTTGGTTCCAGTCAAGGCCCTTGGCTTTGCGATCGCGTGAGGGGCACCTTGCGTCAATTTTAAAGTAAAGGCTGTTGAAAAGCCTGGCCTAGACAGCACAAGGAGCACAGGACAACTATCTGAAAGAAGGGGGTGACGGGGCGCCTGGGGGGGGCTCAGTCGGTTAGGCGTCTGCCTGCCTTAGCTCAGGTCGTGATCCCAGGGTCCTGGGATCGAGCCTCGTGTGGGGCTCCCTGCTTCGCGGGGAGTCTGCTTCTCCCTCTCCCTCTGCGCCTCCCCCTGCTTGTTCTCTCTCAAATAAATAAATAAAATCTTTTTTAAAAAGTGCATCAGGAAGCACAGGGGCTACAGGGTTGACATTTGTGCCCTTGGGCGCCCTGGAGACTATGACCCCGTTCTCCTCCTCTCGAGCTCTGGTTGGCCATTCAAGGAGCCACTCACTCCCCGCCCCCCTCCCCCAAGACCTCAGCCCGGGACGGTTCTCAAAGGCAGGTGCAGAGAATCACTGAAATTGCCTACCAAAACGCAGGCGGCCGAGCCCCAGCCCTGGAAGTTTCTGATTCTGTGGGCATCCTGTAGCTTCCACCTGCTGGAGGGGAAGGCGATGGGGGGCAGGGGGGGCAGCCGACGGGATGGTGGCCATCTGGGTCTTAGAGGAGGAAAAGGTGTAGCAAGGACACCCAGCAGGGTATTGGCCAGAGGAAACCATTCCAAGGAAGAGAAGGAATCTGCTTTGGGGCATGTGGGGGTCCCAAAGCGGGGGAGGGGGGGTGGGCTTGGTGGTCAGCAGCACGGATCTTGGCTGGTGGGCCCGGGAGCCCTGCCAAAGCCACGTTCTCACGGGGAGGAGTCTGACGAGCCTCCTCTCAGTGGACAGAGGCCCACAGAGCCACGGCAAGGTTTTGTGGTTTTGTGTGTTGTTTCTTTGTTTTTTTTTTTTTAAAGCTCCAACTTGAAAACGGAAACTCTGACCCCTGGACCTGTGCTTTATCTCCGATATCAGAAACAGAATCTACAAGACGTGACTCAAGGTGGTCGGGAAAATGAGCCATAAAAAACGGGAGCGGGGAAACCAGTCAAGGAGGCCGGCGTTCCCAGCAGCCTCGGCGGGCCTTAGATGGTTTCTGATAAAGTCCCCAGAGATAAGTGGCCTGGGTTTGCCGAGGGCTTAGAGAGCTTTAGCCCAGGCTGCACACAAAGGGGCCCTCTGTCAACAGTCCTTCAGGCCACTAATAGGGCTGAACAAACTCTAGGCGGAACAAGCTCTTCACACCTGTGGGGCTTGGGAAAGGCCTGCCCCTTTGTCAAGCTGTTAAACAAAAGAGCGGCTGGGAGCCGCCCCCCCCCCCCCCCCCAGCCAGACCCTCTCCCGGCTGCTGGAGGACAGACTGGGAGTGGGGGACAGATCTGAGGTCTGTGGGGGACTTGCCTCCCTCCTGCCGCCAAATGCGGACAGCAGCTGGGCAGGGAGAGTGGCCCATCATGGGGGCCCCCCTCGCCCCCCGATGTCAGGCTGGTGGGGAGCTGCGGCTGGGTCGGGCGGGGTACCTGGGTCAGCGGCCCCGCGGTCCCCCAGCCACGGCCTGCTGGGGTGCCCGCCGCTCCTCCATGGACAGAGCAGGGCCACCCCCCGAATCGGCTTGACCTCGCCGTCACTTTTTCCACTGACTTTTTCTCTCGGTAAACATCTTAGCGTTTTCTTCCCTCTGCCCTTTTTTGGCTGCTCTGCCTCCCCTCGGGCTTTGAGGCCATAGCTCCTCGCGCTGCCCAGGCCTTTCGGCCGCTCAGGCGTAACTCGGGGCTCCTGCTACGCGAACGTCCTCGTCTTCGCAAGCGGGGAGGCCCCTCTGGGTGGAGGAAATGCCGAGGAGGCTTTGGTGAGCCCGGAGCAGTCATCAGTTCTTTGTCTGCAAGCCCTGATCCTCGGATCCTCCCTCCTGGCCATTCCAGAGCCCCGCCCCAGGCAGCTGGGCGGAGGGGGCCCTGCCCTGTCACCCCCCACCACCCCAGGGGGTGAAGTGGGGGGGAACTCCAGCCTGGGGCCCACTGTGTGGCATTCCCAACTCCAACAGCCCGCCCTCCCAAATACCCCTTCAAGCTCCTCTCACCTGGTTGCTGGCCTGTCTGGAACCTTCCAGACCTTGTTCTGGAACCTTTGGGGACCTGTTCTGGAATCTTTTTGGGGATGGGGCGGGGGGGGCCGCTAAGATGCAAACTGTCTTGCCTTCAAGGGTATTACTGGCTGCAAAGCAGAGGTCCAGAGATGAGGGGGTCTTGCTTCCTCCTCCGACCCCACCGCATCCCCGTCCTCACCGGAGATCTCTCAGCCCAACGGGGAAAGGGGATGTCGTTCCCCCCCCAAGGGCAAAATCAGGATTTTGGAACTGGTGCAGGCTTTCAGCGTTTCCTGAAAAATGCAGCCCCAACCAGCAAAAGGACTTTGCCAAGGACCTGGAACTCGTTAGGGGCACTCCTAATTCAGGGTTCTTTCCAGACCTCCAGCACGCAAGAGAGGGGCATGGTCGTGGGCAGGATGGACCTCGATAAAACCCCAGCGTGCGGCTGCTGAAACACATTCCCGAAGGCCGAGAAGTTTTTCGAAGTGGAAGCTAGGTTGTACGAGCAAAGCTTCCCCCCAGGGCTTTGGTGGCCCCGAAATCCTCCTTGCCTTGTGGCTTGTCCGCCCTGCCCGGAAGGGGCTCCCTTCCAAGCCCGCTTCCCCAGAGGTGGTGCACACACTCCCTGTGTTTTATTAAACGGACATATGAGGGTTGATTTGTCAGCCATGCTGGCCAAGCCTGGCCCCTGGAGTCATTTCTCATCTATAATGGGTCCCATCGCCGGATCTGGCACATGCCGGGCTGGAGATGCAAGGCCGTGGGAGAGGCTGGCGGCGAGGGAGGTTTAATGACTTGCAGTGGATTCTGCCCCCGTGACACCGGGTGGAAACACATTCGATTCCCAGGACACCTTTCCCTTTCCCGTCACCGCTGACCCACGGGCAGCGTCCCTCCTGTGCTGGACCTGTTATTTATTTCAACTCTGACTCGGGCTGGAAACTCCGGAGACCAGCCTAACCAGCAGCCCAAACAGCTTTGGGGATCAGACACAGCACACGGCGCCTCGTGAGCCCAGGAGCCAGAGCTCCCTGCCCTTGGATGGGGACAGACTGAAACCGGGCTCCGGGAGGTTGGGGGGGGGGCGGGGGTCGTGCCGGGTCAACACCAAATGCGCTCTACCAACTAGGATTGCCAGGTTCAGCAAATAAATACATGGGGACGCCCAGTTACAGTGGAATTTCAACAAATACTTTCTGGTGAAAGTATGCCCCAAGTGTGGCAAGGCCATCCTATCTCCAGCACCTTCCAGATCCCCATCACATGTATGCTTTGCCTGAAATGTGTGATTTTTACGTAACAGCTTTTAAAAATAAATTTTTTTTTTAATCAAAGGCAGCTCTGATCTTCTGGGCATTCACGAGTCCCACCAGAGGAGGGGGGGGGTCCCGCACATTAGGAGAAGCGGGAGGGGAAGAGATCTGCTCAGGCTTTTCTGCATTCCCACGGTTGCCCGAAGCTTTGGTTCCTGCTTGGTCAATGCCAGCCTGTCTTCTCAATCACTTCCCTTTCCGCATCTGCTCAATGAGGATGGAAATCGCACGTCTGAGGCCATGTGGAGATGTGACGCAAGGGGCAGACCTTGCCCATCTCATGACCCCCAAAGTGTCCTTCTGGCCGTAGACACCACCGTCAATACCGAGAGGACAGGCCATCTCTCTGCCCCCACCAGGCTCTTTGGGGGCTCGCTGTTTCCCAGCATGCCCCAATTTCCCATGCAAAGATCCCCAGGTCAGACCACATTGCCATTTAGGGAGAAACAGGGGGAGCAAGGCAATTATGATCAGAATGGCCCAAACTCTTTACCCATTTTCATTGGGACATGCCTTGCGGTGGAGTGGACCCACAACTCTGCACTCCCACTCTGAATCCACTTATTTTAACCAAACCAGCAGGTATCGCGTATTTGGATATTGGTAAAGTGTTCACGAGATCACAATTAAAGGCTTTAATTAAGCTTCATGTCACTGAAGAATGTAGGTGGCTCTCTGGAAAATGGTATGGAGGTTCCTCAGAAAGTTGAAAATAAAGCTACCCTACGACCCAAAGATACAAATGTAGTGAACCGAAGGGGCACATGCACCCGAATGTTTATACCAGCAATGCCCACAATAGCCAAACTATGGAAAGAGCCTAGATGTCCATCAACAGATGAATGGATAAAGAAGATGCGGTGTGTATATATATATATACACACACACACACACATACATACATACATACACACATATATATACACACACACACACACAATGGAATACTATGCAGCCACCAAAAAACCTGAAATCTTGCCACGTGCAACGACATGGATGGAACTAGAAGGTATAATGCTAAGCAAATAAGTCAATCAGAGAAAGACAACTATCATATGATCTCACTGATATGAGGAATTTGAGAAACAAGACAGAGGATCATAGGGGAAGGGAGGGAAAAATGAAACAAGATGAAACAAGAGAGGGAGACAAACCATAAGAGACTCTTAATCTCAGGAAACAAACTGAGGGGTGTAGGAAGGGAGGGGGTGGGAGGGATGGGGTGGCTGGGGGATGGACATTGGGGAGGGTATGTGCTATGGTGAGCGCTGTAAATTGAGTAAGACTGATGAATCACAGACCTGTACCCCTGAAACAAATAATACATTATATGTTAATAGTAAAAAAAAAAAAAAAAAAAAACCTCTTTAAAAATTTTTTTTAAAAAAGAATGTAGGTTCCTGACCACAGGACAGAGGCAGCGACAAGGAATGGAAGACGCAGTTGGCCAAGGATAGGAGCGGCCACCCCGGGGAAGAGAGTGACCTTGCTGCTTCTGGAGGCATTCAAGTAGAGAGACGCAGTACAGGAGATTCTAGCTCTAAGGAGGAGGGAGAACGAGGCTAATAAAGTCCCTTCCAACGCAGCCTTGGAGGAGACACTGTTCTGCCTCTGGGCGGCGAGATCCTTCCAGGTTTGAGGCTAGGACCAGCCTGGTGTCCGTTCTTACACATGCGTTGGTAGAAGGGGTATTGAAGAAATCTTCCAGTCTATAACTAACCCTGAGTCCTTGGAGTAGAGACTGTGCATGTCTGAAGGAGACAGCAGAAGTGGGCACATGCTGGGGGGTTATTTGCAGAAAACAAACCCAATGGTCCTTCTGGAATGATGTCTTAGTTATCTAGGGAAAATGGCCCCAGGGAATATGGTTACCTCCTCCTTGCCGGCAGATGATGGCTTTGCCACCGAGCATCTTCTGGGCATTCGGATCAGTGCACAAATAGTGGGACAGTGGGGGCTTAACTCAAAAACAAAAACAGAAGCAAAAGCAGCCACTCTTTCACGGTTTCAAAGGCTTCAGGGCTGACGGATCTCCTGCGGAAATGCCCCAACACAGCTGTATGCGGCCGGCACCTCCATGACGGTTGGTGCCGGGAAGTAAGGGTCGCTGAGCACTTTGACCATCTCCCCTGGATTTAGGAGCCACCCCAGAGGCTTGCTGGCTCTATCAGGATGAAATTCCCAGGGAGGAACCAAACAAGGAACTGGCCCTTACAGGAAAGAGAAGGGTCCTTTCCTGAACAACCCCTTCACCTTCCTCCTCCAGATTATTCAGAGTGCCAACGGCGGGGCCGAACACCTCCCTCCCGGCCATGACCGAAAGGAGGAGGTGGGCAAGGGGTGGGAGCAGAGGGCAGGAGGCAGTCCTCATAGATAGATCAGCTGCCTCCTGGCCGCCTGGGCCCATTTCAGACACCGAGAGCAGGGACAGGTAACCCGCCTGGGGCCCATCTCCATGCACTCAGGTGAGCCCCAGACATCACGACCTCTCCTGAGGTTGTCCCTCACTCAGCTGCTTCCGACCCCTGAGCCATGGGGGGGGGAGGGAGGGATGTCTGTGAAAGGCGCAGAGTCCTCGGGAAGGGTCCCCAGGCCCCAGAGCCAGCTAGTGACCCCAGAAGCATCTCCTCATCCCCTTCCTCTCCGCGAGGGGAGGGAGAGGGGGGCACCGATGGAGAGCCCGGACTAACACGCTCGCTCTTCCAAATGCCCCCACACTGTACAGCTTTTCCTTTCATAACGGCAGAAGAAGGGAGACCATAAAAGAGATGGAGAACAAAGGAGGCTTAATTTTACATGCTTGGTCGTCCCGACAGCCTCACAAACAGCCCATTTTCCAGGGCAGGATGCCGAGGCCCTACACGGAGCCCACGGGGCCCCTGCTCGGCTCCAGCTCTGAATCCTGGTATGCTCCTCGGCTCCCAGCTGCCAATGGTGGGGGCTCAGCCCTTCCCCTGGACCTCCGTGGGGACTCGGGTGGCTTTGAACCCTGAACAGAACTATTTAAGGCACAGGCTGAGCTGGATGGGGGTTGTTTTGACAACGGTACCCCTCAGGTAAAGTCTTTGGAAAGGTTTTTTTTCTTGCCCTAAAATGACAGGGTTTGGGAACCAGACAGGTTCCTTGTATAAGGAGGGCGGGGGGGGGGGGGGGCGCCGCCTGTGAACGTCCCACATTTCTTGGCCCTGATGCTTCTGGCTGCTTTGGATTTGGCTAATTCCCTGGGCGCCCTCTGTAATTCCACAGTAATGTGGCTTTAATTGTCCCCAAAGCGGGCCATTCTTTCTTTATTGTGCAGTAAATTTCCCTCCAGAGTTCGGATTTCATCCGCCTGCCCCAAGCCGGGGAGCCAGGAGCCAGGCTGGCCTTGGGGGGCAAGGACCGCTGTCCTCACAGTCGCCTCTCGTGTCCCGGTCGGGTGGCCCTCCTCTGCCCCCCTCCCCCCCAGCCCGCACCAGGACCCGAGATGGCTGGGCGGCTGGCTGTCAGGACCCCGGGGGATGGGAGTGCACAGTGGGCAGGAGGCAGGGACACTGGTCTGTGGTTCTGTCTGGAAAACCAATTAACTTCACAAATGCAAACAAGCTGCGATCACGGGATTCATTCGGGCTGCAGTCGGGGCGAGGGACAAGGTTGCACGTCTGCTTCAGCAGCAAACGCCACTGAGGCAGGAGGGAGGTGCTGAGACGGGGTTCAGGGGCCTGTCCACGTGGTGCACCTGTGCCATCGGCCGGGCCCCAAACACCCGCCCCCAGCCCCTCCAACTCTCCGTAAAGGCAGTAGGAATTATGAGCACTCTCTTATCAGATGAAATAAAGCTTGTAAAACACAGTGAGGACGAGAGCCTCGAGCCAGGTGCCTATGTTCAAATCCCAGCTGTCACACCAGCACAGTGTACTTGGCCTTGGGTGTGCACGTGAACCTCTCTGTGAACCTCTCTGGAAATGGGGCCATAGTGATGTCTGTCTGTGACCGCAGTGAACACAGGACCAAGGACCAGAGTACCTAGCATCACTCAGAGGCCACTGGTGAAGGCATCTGTGGGAAACCCACCGCATGCAGGAGACACAAGCCTCAGCCACTGGCCGTGCCCTGCCTGGGTCCCTCACGGGGACACAGATACAAAAGCAGACACCAATGCCCTCAGCACGCTCCACCGGGGGAATGTCACAAACGGGGTCACCGCAGGGGCGACCCTGGGCCTCCTGAGACTCAGGCCCGGGGAAGCACGGCCAGTGCATCTCGAAGGCCCTCTCTGACTATTCCAGCCCTGGCCCCGTGTGGTTTGTGCCCAGGGTTTGACGGGACTCTCCCTGCGACAGTCTTCCCGGAACGACACTGCCTATAGCAGAAGCAAGAACAATGCAGAAGGAAGAGCATCTCCAAGCGGCCACAGCGATGGTCACCAGTTTTCTCCACGAAGAGCAAAGCTACTCGCCCCCCTCCCCTCCCCGAGACCGTGTCCCTGGATTCTGGCTCGTCTTCCTCATGCGGAGTTTCCAACCCAGCAAGAAGGCGGAGTGGAGGCAAGGGCATGGGCAAGGCGAGGGCCCAGGTAGCATGCAGTGTCGAGGCCTCCCGGGGTTGGGGAGGGGGAGGTTAGGTCTGTGGCCCCTTCATGGCCATGACCTTCTCCTCTCCCCTCTACTCCAGCCCACACAGCCGGCCTTTCTGGCCAAGTCACGCCACAGGGAGGAGGGACACCCCATAAATCCATGGCCACGCCTTGCCGCTCACCGCTCAGCGGTCCCTTCCCAGGGGAGCCTGCCCCGGCCCCCGTCCGCAACGCCACAAGCTCACGGCCGGCCCTCCCCGCCCCTGCTGTGCCCGCCGCGCACGTGGCCTCCCGCACGCATGCGCCGTGCGCGTGGACTTGCACGCGTCCGGGCATCTTCGAGCAGAGGCCGAGCTTGCACCTGCGCTCCTCCGTCTCCCCGCCGAGCGGAACGGAAGCTCCCTGCGGGCAGGAATTTATTTTTGTGTGTTTTGGTTCCCTGCTGTGCCCTCAGGGCCTAGTACGTAGGAGGTCCCGAGGAATATCTGCCGAGTCAAGACCTGTCCACCCTGTGTCCGACGCCCTGCACGACTCCCCAGGTCAAGCACCCCCGCCCTCTTTGGACCCCCGGCCCCCACCACCACCTCCCTCCTCACCTCCACACCTTCGCAGTCTGTGGTCTAGCCGCCTTCTTCTCAGAGGAGACAAGAACTCCTCCATCCCGGTGCTCCCACTTTGAAGCCACCTTCATGCGGGCGGCCCCCTTGCTCCCTTGTAGAGCCGCCCCCCCCCCCACGGGGTTCTGACCTCACCCCTGTGCCTCCTCAGGAAGCTCAGCGTCATCCATGCCCTCTCTTCAGATACCCGGCCTCTCCCTTGTGTCCCCCTTCGTCCCCTCATCCTACTAGCAGGGACCCCCTCTTTAAAAAAAAAAACCATCCAGCCCTCACCTCCCTGCAGCCACCGGCTCTCCCAGCCTTCCCAGCTCAGCTCCCTGATGCCTCCCGTCCAGCTCACCTCGGCCTGCCCTCCCTCCGCCTGTTTCGTCCCTCGGTCCCACCAGAGCACCATGCTAAGGCCACCCACAGCCACGCCCCCAAGAACCCCTCCAACCCCATGAGTGTACCACACCTGCTTCTCCTCCTCCGGCCGGGTCTCCCCTCCAGGCCCGCCCTAATCGAAGCTGCCATTTTGGGCTCTGAGCTCCCCCCACACAGCTCTCCACCTCTGTCCACGCAATGACCCCCCACTTGTCCGCTGACCCAGAGCACACAGAGTCTACACCGCCAGACAGGTTCTCCCAGACTGCGTGCTAACCCGTGTAAGCGTGTTGGCTTCAACTCCCCAGCAGGGCCGGCGCTTAACCGGTAACCACCCATGGCGGGTCATAGGATGGGGGTAATGGGTTCTAGGGCAGCATTTAAAAAAAAAAAAGTTTAGAATATCAGGGTGAGTCACACATAGCAACGGTGCATTTGACTTGGATGGAGGGACGGATGGACGGACAGATGATGGATAGACAGACGTCCTAGATCATGAGTCATAATGGTAAATATGTTTCTACTGTGTGTCATGGTGCAACAATTTAATTTAGATTCCTCGGACGGTGGGTATGGTTACCTCTGAGGACAAGGGCCCTGTTTTCTTTCTTTCCTACTCCCTCACTGGACCCAGAAGTGTGCTGGGCTCGCAGGAGGCTCCTGGCCAACAGTGAGACAGCGGATGGACCAGTGTCCAGGAGAATGACTGAGTCAGCAGGAAACTGGAGCCCCGAGGGGTGGCATGGGCCATCTCTCCCGGAATCGAAATCTGGGAGGTCCTAGCACACCCTCCACCTGGACCCCGCCGGGGAGGGCCAAGCCTGACGCTGAAGCCAGGCTTTAGGGGACACTGGTCTTCCTCAGTGAGCTGCCTCAGGGGACACTGATACCTGTGGGAGGCAGGTGCCAAGTCTGAGACCTCGGGGCTGCCCACTGGGGCCTCCCCCCCATCCTCCTTCAGCCCAGTTCCTGCCCACGTAAAATCCTGCCCCACACGCCTTCCTCAGCTCCCATGCCACTGCTCGATCCACGGGTCCCAAATGTCTCCACCTGGTGCCTCGTCCGATCAGAAATGTGCCCTCGCTCCGCGGAGCCCAAAGGACACACCTAGACTCCTCGGCTTGGCGTTCGAGGCTCCTCACAACCTCCTCCCCCACTGCTGCTGTCACTGCATGTCCCCTCCACTGCCGGCCGTGTTCCTGCCCCGCCCACTGTCACTACCCCTCCTCCACCGCAGCCACAGACCACCCTGAGCAGCTGCCCCAACCTTCTCTGCCACGCTCACGTCAAGCCCCAGCACACTCAGGTGCACCCGAGGGACCGGAGCCCTGGACTCACCTGCTCACTGCGGGGTGGGGGGCCGGCCGGGGCTCCCAGACACCAGTGACCTGGGGCTCATCTTCCGGGCCAACCCTCAGGACCCTGTTGAAGTCTCCCTCGTCAACCCGTGGGTCCCCGGTTCGGTCTCTGCCCACCCTCCCCTTCCCCCCACCCTGTCCCCCAAAGCTCTGACGGCCTGGCCCCCTGCCCTCCACCCCCCAGGTCTGGCACCTAACACAGCTGCCTTGTCTTGTGCACGCCGCCCCTGACCGCATCTTATCTCCTTGTGTCTTTAGCAACTTCATCTCCCCAGGGCGGCGCCCAGCGCCCAGCTGTCAGTACGACGGTGCCCGAGTTCAATAAGTCGGTGCGGACGGATTGACTGACGGGGAGGGGATACCAGAGCCCGGGTAGAAGCCGGGGGTCCGTCTGGTCTCTGTCTCCTGCTGGGGCAGGGCCTTTGGTGACAATGTGAGGAGAGAAGGGGACAGACCAAGGTCACGGACAACGGGCATGGAGCCTCCTGGAAGCTGCGTGTTCTGGTCTTTGGCCCACGGTGGCTCTTGCAGGAGCTTCTGCGGAGAACAGCGCAGAACTTCGCAGACACACACGCCCGGGGCCAGACGGAGGCCCGGCCCCGCCGCTCGTCTCTGCGGCCCCCGCTACCAGATCTACTCGAGCTTCCTCAGCCTAGGGCGGTATCTCACCGCTAAAATTTATGCAAATGAAATAATGAGCAATTTGGGAAAAGGAATGAAACACTGAGCAGGATCCAAACCGCCCCAGACACCCGCCTGCAGGGGTTTTCAAGTTGAGCAATCATTTTAAAGACGATTGAGAGTCGCTCGCTGGGAAAAAAAACACACCGGGATTCCTGCAAACCAGGAGGCCCTGTGGCTTCATCCCGGAGGCTGGTGGCCTCACCACGGGGCAGTAGGGGAGGCCGGGCTGGGGAGGGCACGGGGAACCTGCCCCGCTGCTCACTGTTCCCCACGGCTGGGAGTGTAGCAGGCCCGTCCTGAGCAAACTACAGGGACACACGAAGCCTTTGGCCCGGGACATTCCGAAACACCCCCCTCGTTCCCAGAATCAGACATGGAGACAGTGCCAGTCCAGCCCAGAACGCCCCAAAATGGTCATCAACTCTTACTAGTGGAGACGTGGCTACCCCCGGATTTGTTCATTCATTCACCCACTCAGCAAACCTTTGTGCCCACAACATCCAGGTCCCGCTCTAGTACGCCGCAGGGAACAAATATTCACGCAGCAAACATTCACCGCGCTCTAGCTTCCTGTCATAATGGATTGGGACAGGGTGGGGGTTGGGGGACACAGGATACAAAGATGAACAGGAGCCTGGTGCATGGGGCTGGTGAGAAAAGCATTCTAGGCAGGGGAGGTGACAGAGGGCAAATACAGAACACGGGGAGCCCTGGACCCTCGGCCCCTCTCCGGACCCCTGAAGCAGAGAAGCGGCCTGAGGAAGGAGCTGCCTACCTTCCGTGTGCATTCATTTTTGGACACTAAAGAGCTCGGGGCCTCCCTCTGCCCCCACTCTGCCCGCAGGGAGGAGGAGGGCAGGGAGGAGCCAGGAAGAAAGGTTAGGGAGGATCTTGGGGCTCCAATCCCAAAGAACCTTCAAATTCATATAGGTACACGGCAGGACTGCAGGGGAGGGCTGGCCCGCACACCCCTAGTCCTTTCTCTCCCTCAACAGGGCACGTTCTCAGTTTGCAAGACCTGGGGGTAGGGGCGGGGGGAAGGGGTTGTCATAGAGACCAATTTCCTTAAAAAAATTTTTTTAAAGCGTAATGTTGCAATTTGATGAGGCTGGGAGTCGACACATAGGTATGTGAATACCACACAGGTATCCATTAGGGTACGCTCTTTTTTTTTTTAAAGATTTTATTTACTTCTTTTTTTTTTTTTTTTTAACAGAGAGAGAGACAGCAGGAGAGGGAACGCGGGAGGGGGAGCGGCAGAGGGAGAGGGAGAACAGGCTTCCGGTGGAGCAGGGAGCCCGATGTAGGGCTCGATCCCAGGACCTTGGGATCATGACCTGAGCCAAAGGCAGACGCTTACGGACTGAGCCACCCAGGCTCCCAGGGTATCCTCTTTTCTTAACTACTTCAGAATAAAATAAATTTCGGTTTGCTCTGGTTTCGTAAAGACTAAAGGACCAGGGCAGTGGGGGGGGGGGTGGGGAATGAGAGCAGGTGCTGCCGATCCCAGCCGCTGGCCTAGTGCTGGACAATGTCCTGTCCACTTCTTGCAGGAAAAGCTGCCCCTTCTGCAGCCCGTGACAGCTTCCCCTGAGCAGGAACGGAGTCCAGGAAGATTCTAGAAAGCGGTATGGGTCTGAGCATCAGGAAGGCATGAGGGAAGGAGCTCAGAGCCAGCAGGAGGGCAGCAGGGCAGGCGGGCATGACGCATGCCGTGTGCATGCTGGCGTGGGGCTCCGACACACACACCCTTGGCTGGGAGTGTCCACCCTGCACTCAGGGGACGGGCTGGGCTCAGGGACACTCAGTCACGCTCGGTTGGCGCTCGGTTGGCGGGGTGGCCTCCCCGCCCCTAGACAGGGGATTGATTCATCTGATTAACTGGTCCAAAGTGAGGCCCCAATGAGTAGTTTCTAGAAGCTCCCCAGGTAATTCTAACCTACCGGGAGTGAGACGCTGTGCTAGACCCAAGGAGCACAAACGGAACAGGGGGAGGAACAGGGGGAGGAGCGCTGGCTTGCAAAGGTCATAGTCTAGCCAAGGTGGTGGGCGTGGTCTAGGGGGCGGGGCCCCTGCTAGAGGGGAGGGGCATCAGGGTGTGCACTGGGAAGAAGGGCTCAGAGCAAGGGAGGGACGCAGACGGGTTTCCCAGAAGGCCAAAGGTGAGGGCATCCCAGGAACATGGAACAGCAGGAGCAAAGCGCTTGGAGGTGGGAACACGTGATGTTCCCGGAAGCACATGGTTTGCCAGCGGACAAAGGGAGGGAAAAAATGCACCCAAGGTGAGCGCGAGGGGTTGGGGGAGAGAAGGAAGGTGCGACGTCGGCCGTGGGCTGATGCTAAGGGCCGGGGGTGCGTGCTGTAGAGAAGCCAGCCTCGCCAAGACTGAAGTGATGTGCTCGGGTTTCCACTCAGAGAATTCAGAGGGAGGCTGAGACGGCCATCCATTCATCGAAAAGGAATCGAGGACATCCTATGGCCAAAACAGAGACCAATCTAACAGAGTCCTGCCCTCCAGGAGGCTGGACTCTAGTGCAGGAGAGGCCGAGATGGACCATTTAAAAATGGACTTGTACACTTCATTCATTCATTCTTCATTCATGCATTCAGCAGATATTTGTCGAAAGCCTAAGTGCTGGGCACAGGGGACTCGGCGGTGAAGGGACAGACAGAAGTCCTTGTCGCTAGTGACTGAGGAGAGAGGAGCAACCAGGCACACAGGGAAATCGTACGGCTTGTGAGAAGATAAGTATGGTGAAGAAGAATGAGGCAGGAAAGGAGGACAGCGTACGCTGGGTGTCACGGAGGAGCCCTGTGATTTTAAACGGCGGTCACAGAGGCCTTATCAAGCAGGTGGCATGTGACTAAAGACTTTGAGGAAGTTATAGTGTGAGCCATGCAGATACATAGGGAAAGAAAGCGTTTCAGGAGAAAAACAGCCAGTGCAAAGGTCCTGAGGCAGAGTGTACCTAGCTGGTTAGGGAATAGCAAGAGGCCGTAATTAGAAGACACACAGGTTATTAGGGCTGGGACAGAGGAGGGGGGCTTAACCTGGCCCCAAGCAGAGGCAGGACCGTGAAAAACCACCTGGTGGATGTTAAGTCTAGCCTCAATATTAATGAGCAAATAAAGAGTCCAAGACACCAAGATAATCAAGATACACTGCTCATGACCGGTAAGAACAACCATCATGCCACAAAGCCCTGCGAACTTGGTGGGGGGGGTGGTACAGAGCCCGGAGGCCATTCAGGCGTGGGCTGGGGGCCTGAAGCAGGGTGGGGCAATGGGCACAGAGGAGGAGGCACACGGGGGGAGCAGGCAGGGAGACCTGGGGTTGAATGCCAGTGAGTGAAGAAAGGGGAGGCATCTGGGATGACCCTCAGGTCCTTAGGGTCCAAGAGACTGCAGGAACCAAAGGAGAAACCCAGAGTGGGGGCAGGTCTGGGGTGGAGGGCAGAGGGATTCAGCCCCGGCTGGTTGAGTTGGAGGGCCAGCCAGTAAGAGGGGGCTGGCCACCCCAGCTGCGGCTGTGGGCGGGGGAGGCAGGGGGACAGAGAGGTCTCTAAATGGGTTAGGAAACTCCTGGAGGACAGGCACTTAAGCACGCACCTGCTCTCTGATCACCTCCCCCAGCACCTAGGAAAGGGAGGGGGAGGCAGAGGGAGTGTGACCAGCTGTGAGCAAAGCACGGGTCTCCCTGCCACCTCCCTTAGGCTTCGGGGCTGCCTCCCATCTTAGAGCCAAGACGACAGGCGCGCGTGTTATCTGGGAGGAAATCCACAGCTGTCTTGATCCAAAGGCTCTGCCCTTCCCACCGCACCCCCTACATCCAAGGTGAGAACTCCAAACTTGCTTCCTTTTAACACAGGCACACACCTTAGACTCAAGAATCTTCGATGTGATGGGATTCACTGGGATTCACTAGGATTCACGCGATGCTGGGGCTGGAGGCACCGCTTCCTCCCAGAGAGGAAAAAATTCATTGGGGGAACTTCCTCAATTTCTGCAAAGACGTAACTGAGGGTGTGAATCCCGACCCTCGCTGTTTGCCGGACTAGACAATGAACGCGAGCACTGTGTCGGACGGTGCTGCTGCCAAGTGGGGTCTGGGGAACACAGAGCCAGCGCCCTTATTTGGCCGGTGGAAAAAACCAGCCCCCCCCACCAATCCTGGGTCACACAGGGCAGTGTCCAAGATGGGGCTGCGGGCCCCTTGGTTCATTTTCAAATTCTCTTTCTTCTTCTCGACAGCACCTCAGATGAACATCAAATGGGAATTTTTTTTTTTTACTCTAGGGACCATGTTTTCTGTTCTCAGTGCCTAGAAACTCCAGGAAGATTCTGATTTTGGTTGTGAATCCACTTGGTTTAGGGAACGGGGTGTGATGGAACATTCTAGAAGCCCCGCTGTGTAGGCATGACCCCTTGGTGGTATACTAAAGGGGCCAGGCATGCCGAGGGCCCTGGGTTCTTCGTCCTCTGAAGATCTGAATGCAAGGGAAACACCCAGGTACAGCCTTCGGTTCCGATGGAGAAAAGTACAAAAACAGGAGTCTGAGGCGAAGGGGAGGCCTGGGAGCGGACAAGGAGCATTTCCTCTGCTTTGTTCTGGGGACAAGGGTTGATAAAGAATAAGCACCAGGCTGGGGAGCCCCAGCCCCACCCCCACCTCCCTCCAACAGGCCCCCTGGATCCCGGGCTGACGGCGAGGAGCATCAAGTTCATGGCCCGTCCTTCGATACTTCGCTGGTGAACTCAGGAACGGTTCTGGAGGAGGGCCCGGTCGGATCAGGAGCTCCTGCTCCTGGACCACGGGGGTCAAGATGGCCTGGGACACCTGTAGATGAGCCTGAGCTTCCTCTTCTGAGTCCCGGGATCAACTCCACCCCAAGCCACCCATGTCTTACTCATCAATGAAATCCCTCTGTTTCTTAGGAGACTTTCCACCGATCCCCAGGGCCGGGCTGCAGGAAGTCTGGGGCACCCGGTACTTGCCTCCCCAATCCCTGCTGAGCCTGCAGTGATGTTTGTAAGGTCAGGTGCGTCCCGGGAAGGCTGAGCACAGCCAGGGGAGTCAGGCGACCGGGTCTGGTGCCTTCTCTTCTGCACCTGAGCCCCCTCCTCTTAGCATCCGTCTCTGCAGCCTGCACCAGGCTCCCCAGGGCCACAAAGTGGGGACGAAGAAACCACCGCTCTCGCCCTTTGCCACTGGCCCGTGTCCCCCAGCAAGCGGCGCCAAGCTCCAGAGCCCCACCAGCGCCAGAGAAGGACAACACGGGTGGCTTCCCGTGTGCCTTCTGCCCCCAAAAGCAAGCCACCAAGTTCTGGCAGCACTCCCTCCCCTGCAGGCCCCAGATGCGCCCACTTCTCTCCTCCGTGCTGTCCACACCCACCCCTCCCCCTCCCCTGTGCGCACCTGGGAACTCCCACAGCCCCTCCCCCACCGCTGCCGGACAGCCCCCGTGATCTTGGGAAAACGCGAGCAGGATCCCATCAGGTCCACACACAGCCCCCAGCTTTCCTTTACCCTTGCAGGAAAACCCCAATGCCTTCTCTTTCCCCCCTCGCCTCCGCCGTCCAGCCCCTGCCCACCGCTCGCCTCTCTCCTCCCACATGCTCCACCCACCGCTGTTCAGCCAGGTGCCAGAACCTTCTCTGGAGGAACACAGCCTGTCTCACAGCCCCACCCCTCAGTCCTCCGCTCAAACACAAGTTTCCGACAGCTCCTGTCTGCGGTCCCCGGACAGCATGACGCCCTCGAGGCCACGACTCTCCAGTGTGCTTGCATGTCCCCCTTGCCTCCTGTGGTTCCTGTGGGGTCCCCGCAGACCACCAGCCTGCCCCCACAGCTCAGGCACTGAGCCGGGCAGACCACCGTGGCCAGGCACGGGCACCACCAGGGAGCACGCTGAGGGTTTGTACCCCCTCATGTGCCCAGCATATCCCATACCCCTCACTTTTCCTTTCCCTCGCAGACCAGGAGGCGGGAAGTCCCCCGTCTCCCCTCCAGACTGCCCGTGAGCCCATTACCTTTATGACACCCACTTCCCCAGATCCTACTAAATTCCTTAAATGCTGTCTTGTTCTCCAATCCTTTCGGATGGGTTTTCTTTGCGTCCACCCCGTTCTGCAGCCATCCATTCATCCCGGGCTCTGCTCCGGAGTCGGGCCGCCTGGGGGCGACTCCCGGCCTTGCCCCTTGGCTGCTGGACCGTCTCTGGCGAGCACCTTGGACTCCCTGAGCTTTGGGCTTCCCCTCTAGAAAGCAGACGTGATGCCCAGTTTAAAGGCTCTGTGAAGGTTCCATCAGACAGTGTGATAACGAGCCCACCACCCCACGGGATGGTAAGAATTCCCAGGAGTACAGGGGACACACACACACACACACGACTGCAAACAATATGTGCCAGGCACCGTCCTAACTCATGTCGCCCTCACACCAACCCTGTGAAGCAGCATCCCCATTCTACAGACGAGGACAGCAAGGCACAGTCAAGTTACGTCAGTTGTCCACGCATCAGAGTAGGGCCGGAGTCAGGGATCAAGTCTATGCAGTCCGGTCCCGGGTCTGACAGCTCCGCCACCTGGCTCTGCTGTAGCTGAGAGGATTGGGACAAGCACTGAAAGGCAGGCTCCTTTGACCCCCACCACCACCCCGCAGCATCGACAGCTGTTCAGGGCACAAAGCAGGTAAGAAATGATGATCTGTGCACGGGAGGCCTCTGGGATTTGCACCGCACCGTCCGGCTACTGCCCGGTCATCACTGGGCTCCTCCTTGTCATCACTATCACGGTCGGCCTCGTCATCGGAAAAGAAAGCACGGCAGAGCGTGGTCTGAGTGTGGCCCGGGGCCCGTGTTACGCCCGGCATAAGGTGTGGCCGTGGATCTCTTGGAAGTCTGGGCAGACCACCCAGCAGGCTTCCCACCCACAAGCTCCCTCCGGGTTCAGGAAGTGGGATCCGGAGAGAAGCTGGAGGGAGGAGGGCACAGGAGGACGTGGCCGTCTGACCACGGTCATGGCAACGGGCCTTACAGGGGGAGCGGGGAAGGGGCGTCCCTCCCCCACCGGAGCTCCGCGTCCTCCACCACGTTTCCACCCTGAATTCCCCACCTCAGGAAGGAAAAAGCAAGGATTGTGCCCGGCACACCCAACTATGGAAGAAAAGCGTCTAGAAGTCAGAGAACATGAGTCAGCAGAGTGGGGTTGCTGATTCTTAAGAAAAACGGATGTGATTATGGGACGCCGTGGATCTGAGGGACCCGGGCTGACACAGACCCGCCTTTCCTGGGTATCGGGATGTGGCGGGGCTTGGGGGCGGGGGACAAGCCTCACGCTGCTCACAGCTCTGAATGCTTGCAGGTTCAGAAGATCCCTGATGAAAAGCTTTAAAAATAATACAGATGGTTTACCCTCACCAGGGAGGACAGGGATCGCTAAGTACATTCGAAGATTTGGTATGACAACGTGAACGATCCCTTGCTTTTTGGGTGGTGGGGTTCTGTTCCCAGAGCCTCCTGAAGTCTTAAAAGAACAGCATGAGCCACAAGAGCCGAAACAGTGTGAGCTGGCAATACAAGAAGAGAGAGAAAATCAAATGGAAAGTCTAAAACAAGACCTGTCTATATCATCAGATGGGTGAAGGAGGAATTAGGAGGGAAAAGACGGTTGGGTGGGAAGTAGCACTGAGACAACTGGTCTACCATTCATGGACTATGATAGTTCTACTCTACTTTCATCGCTCTTTTTATATTTCAGACAGATGGGAAGTTTACGTGTAAAAAAAAAAAATGAACCCGCAAAAATTACTGGAAGAAAAAGGAAGTGAAGAGTTCTATCATCTTGAGCTCGATGACACCAAAAGCAAAAAGCTAGGACGTACCTATCTGACCACAAGACAACGGTAAATATCCTATGTCAAACGCATCACAGATCTTAAAATTTCACTAATGATAAAATCAATTAATCCAAGAAAAATATCTGTAAGACAAGAGACGGACCAAAATTTACAATCTTCAACATATAAAGAAGTCATTCAAAAAAAAGGTGCACTTTTACTAGAAAAATATATACGGCCCCAGGAGGTAATCCACAAAATACACATTTAGGAATCAGGATCAACCTTTCTTATTGGTTTTATAAGAGACATACAAATTAAAATAATTAAATGCCACTTTTCGTCTTCCAGGTTGGCTGGGATTTTTTCAGAGGAATTTGTGCCCAGTACACATGAGGGAGTAGGGACAAGCACTCCATGGGCTGTGAACTGGGATAATTCTAGGGAGAGCAAGCACACAACAAGGATCAAAGGTCTTAAGCCTGTGCCCGCTCTTTGACCTAGCAATTCCACAGCCAGGCATCCATCCCAAGGGAACACTGAGAACGACACAGAGGTCAACCCACAGCAAAGCTTAGAGGGAAGCGGGCCAAGTGTCCAAATTTAAATGCCCGGTTAACAGAATCAGGGTACATGCCACTGATACCCACTACACAACTGGGCAAGACTACAGGGTAAAAGGCTATCCAATAATGTGGAAAACAACAACAGTGCATTAGTAAGAAGTATGAAGACTGCGTGGGGAAACACACAGACCCACATCTTTGCACACGTACACACACACACACATGCACGCATGTGTGTGCACTTGGAAAAAGACCCAACGAGGTGACAGATCTTCTTGGCGTTAGCACGGTTGCCCAGGCTGGTTACCTGCCTTTTACATTTCTACTTATTTATTCACTTTTGTTCCTCATCTATGTCTTGTAGCTTTTTTTTTTTTTTTAAACAATGAACAGGTATTGCCTTGTAATAGGGAAAACAAGACTCACGACCGAGAGGCTGCGGTTATGACCTGAGAACCCAAGCATTCCTTGGTGTGGAAGGCTCCCCTAGACCCCCTCGCTTGTGTGGGTCGAGCTTCACTGCACCCCCGTATCCGCTCAGCAGTGTCCCTGGGGGAAAAAAGCCACAGCCCCCAACCCAAAGATTCTCATCCAAATCACCATTTGCTAGCTACGAACTGAACTTGAAGGGACTTCGGGGTGTGGGGCCGGGGAGAGTTTTGCTGCTGAAAAAAATATCACTGTCAAAGTAACTCTCTAGAATCCCAAACATATACAGGCTGAGAAAGACAGTAGCCCTCTGGGCCTGACGGGGTCACGTTCCAGCTTTCCCACATCAGGAGGGGCAATGACCAAATGCAGGCCATCGGGAGGGGGGTGACAGGAGGCAATGAGAGGTCTGGAGAGGAGGAGTGGACAGGTGGAAAGGGAGGTGCTTTGCGGTGCCCCCGGAGAAACGTGTGACTGGCCAGCGCCGCTGACCCCAGGCTGGGCCTCGGTGTGGCTGACCACGTGCTGCTGACCACATCCCTCGAGGGAGATGGGGAGGATGCAAGGGAACAAGAAGGGGGCAGGGGAGGCGGGCAGGGTCTCCGCAGAGTGAGCACAGGTGGTCCCAGCGCCAGGGGTCCCAGGATAGAAAAATGAGCTCCTGAACCGAGCCGGGGGCACACTGACAGAGGAAGCAGGGTCGAAGAGGGCCAGATTCACAGAGAATCTGGGGGAGGACCTCAAAACTTGGACGAGGCACCGTTCCCACATCCTCTACTTTGGAAGGAAAGAAGGATTACTCCCTACCCAGCGAGGGGAGGGAGTGGCCGGGGAGGTGCTAGTTCAAGGGGAAACACAAAGCCACGGGGAAGCTCGAAGCAGAATGGAAATGGTCTCTAGGAAAAGGAGAAAAGTGTCCATCAGGAGGAGACCAGACCTTCATCACCAATGGGTCATTAACAAGCCGGTTCACCCTGTGAGCAGTTTCCCCCATAGGAATTCTAATTACACCCTCCAGCTCTCCGCCCAATGTGTCCATCTGGACCGCTGGCCGCCCCCGCCTGGCAAAAGGGGGGGAGGGGGCTGGACGGACGCCGGGCCAGCCTCCTTCCCGGTCCCGCCATGTGGGGGGCGGCCTGGTGGCTCCGTCCTTAGGGTCCCCGGACATCCCCTTCCTCGGGGCTCAGGACGGCCCCCCGTGAGAGCCAGAGACATCCTCGAAATGCTGAGGTCAGACCAAACCTGGGGTCGATCCTCGCCGAGGACTCTTAACCCCCGGGGGGGGGAGGGGGTGGAACGGGGATATTTTTAAGCAAAAGGCAAATGAAAGGAGCCAAAGGTTTACACAGAGCCCATCGGCCCCCTGGACAGCCAGCAGCTGGTGCCGAACAATTTGGGGGGATGTAAGCGTAAGGGAACTGTGGCTCAAGACGAAGTCGCTGGGACGAGATGGGCAGGACTTGGGGCATCTCGACGGGGGCCCCAATCAACACCGTGCACGTTGGCCGACAGCACCGCCAGCGGGCTCTTGGGGGCTTGCAGGTGAACAGAATCCAAATCCCAGGCGGGACTGGAGTCATCGCCAGAGGCAGCCAGGTGTGGGCAGCCAGGTGGCAGCCCCTGGGACTGGGGGAAAACCAGATTGGAAAGGATCAGGCAGGTGGGGGTGGCAAGTGTTCCAGCCTCTCCCCGAGTGGAGGAATATTTAAAGAAAAAGCCACCCGCTGGCCATTTACGCAGGGCCCCCCCCACCCGAATTCCTTAGCGCAGGCAGGCGGGAAGTC
>CM052891.1:49044798-49059980 GCA_028534135.1 Potos flavus
TCTCCAGGAGGGAACAACTCTGCCAACACCTTCATTTCAGGCTTCCAGCTTCCTGAACTGTGACAAAATACATTTCTGTTGTTTAGAGGTATCCGGTTTATGGTATTTTGTTACAACAGCTGCAGGAATCTCATACAGCTGGAGAGAAACAGATGCAGGAGGAGGAGAGATGGGAAAGGAATTCTGCTCTTCCCACCTCAAGGGGCAGCACCCAAAGGGATTTCGGGCTTTTTCACTGATACAGACACCGAGGTTCTGAGTCAGGGGGCATCCAATAGGGATGCATTATTTTGCCCTCACTCAAGCATTTCATGAAGCAAAACCAGGTCAGGGATACAAAACAAAGCAAAAACAAAAACAAAAACACAGAAGGGAAAAATAACAACAGACCAGGCAAAAAGAATGGTACCACATACAACAAAGGATCAGTATCCAGAATACATAAAGAACACCAACAAACAAATAAGAAAAAGACAACCTAATAGAACACATACAATAGCTATGAACATGCACGTAACGGAAAAGGAAATGCAGACAGCGACAGCCAATAAACATGAAAAGATGCTCACCCTCATTAATCATCAAGCCTTTGCTAATTAAAACCACCATGCAAATGCAGATTTAAACAATACACCTATCAGACTGGCAAAAAGATACAAGTCTAATAATATATCAAGTGCTAGCTAAGATAGAGGGAAATGAAAATGTCCATACAGAGCTGGTGGGAATTGGTGCGATCATCTCGGGCAGCAATCTGACAGTATCTGGTAGGGCTGGAAATAGTCAAGCAATTGCAGTTCTCAGTATCGATCCTAGAGAAATTGCACATGGGACCCCAGGAAGGACAGACAGAGCTGACTACGGGCAAAGAGTGAATGGCCAGCAGTAGGAAATGGATAAGTGAATTGTACCTTCTTTATATGATGTCCTACAGGGTAAGCCTTCAAATGAATGAGGCACAGCCCTACAAAGCAACACAGAACCCTCTCAAAACCACAGCAACTAACACAATGATACACTTGGTACAAAAGCATTCAGATACACACATTAGCTCAAAAGATAATGCTCTGGGGCCTCCTAGGTGGCTCAATTGATTAGGCGTCTGCCTCATGATTTCAGCTCAGGTCATGATCTTGGGGTCATGAGATCGAGCCCCGCGTCGGGCTCTGCGCTCAGTGTGGACTCTGCTTGAGATTCTCTCTCTCCCTCTGCCCCTCCCCCCACCATGCATGCGCGCTCTCTCTCTCTCAAATAAATAAAATCTTAAAAAACACACACACACACACACACACAACACTATCGTGCATAGATATACATATGTACTGCACATTGAAAAAAATATAGAAAGATTAAGTTGTATGATTTGTCTCTGAGAAGAAGGGAGTTTAATGGAATTAAATGGAGAATAAGGTACTGTTCTGTTCTTCAAAAAAAGTCACAAATATGTGGAAGTGGAAACATGAAAGCATATAACTATCCTATGAAGGAGAACATCATAACTTCCTGGAGAATAAGAGATAAAGTGTTTCCAGGAGGCGGAGGACAGAGACTTTCACCTTGGGAAGGCTTCCTGGAGGAGGTGGCAGCGGAGCCTTGAAAGACAGAAGGGTGGAATTTGGAGATGGGTCTGAGAACCCCTTCCATAGCACACTAGGCCTGCTCTCTCGGGCACCCTAGGCCAATCTCCTTCGCCATGTTTACTGAATAATGTCTTAAGTTCTCAGATTTCAACATAAATGTGAAATATCTACTTTTCAAGGCAAAGCTACCAAAGCAGTGGTGCCTTGTGGCTGTGGACTGCCTCATCAGCGCGGAGGGGATGGAGAGCAGGAGACCCTTCCCAGGCTCCCTTGCAGCTAGACTCTGCATGTGACTTAGGTTCTACCAATCAGGCTTCAGTGCGCCTTGGCAGGGAGAGAGACTGGGCGGGAGCATTTGTTCACGGGTGGGCTGTGCCCAGGAGCTGTGGTTCTCAAACACTCCCTTGGTGGCTGTTCCGGGGTTGGTCTGGGGACTCAGCTCCTAAAAGTCCACATAGAATATTCCTACAGCAGTTCTGGCAACTCCGAGAGGTACTAAATTCTCTAACAAATCCCCTTCTGCTTGAGGCCGTGGATTCTGTTATTTGCAGCTAAGAAAGAACCCTGACCAGTGCAAATTCACTGAATGTTTTGTTTTTTTTATCAAGCCTGTGGTCTCTGATTACATTTTGCTCATGAGCCCATGGCCCCTGAGCTAAGATTTCTCACTGCTGGGATCAAATCACATTTGATGAATAAATGAGGGGGATTCAAGCATGTACGACCTACAGTGGGAAGAAAATTGAGGAAACATCCAAAACATGATCATCAGACTAGGGTCTGGCAAACTTTTTTACTGTAAAGTACCAGACAGTGGATGTCTGGGCTTTGCAGGCCATACAGTTTCCGTCACAATGACTTAACTCCGTGTCACCGTGAGAAAGCAGCCATAGACGGTATGTAAATGAGCGGGTGTAGCTGCTTTCTAATAAAACTTTATTTATAAAAAGAAGTGGCAGGCTGGATTGTGCCCATGCACCATAGTTTGCCAACCGCCCCCCACCAGAGGCTAAACATACAATAAACCAATCACCAAAACCATACAGAAGGTGGGACGAGTCCGCCATACCTTGGGCATCCATGTCCGGTTCCCAGCTGAAGGAGTCGCACACATGATCTCGTGTCTCCATGGTTACACAGGGTTCCCCCCCCCCAACTTCCTCTTTCTCTCAAAATGTATAAACTGGAAACAGTCACAACTAGGGCCACAGTATGCACGTGTCCTTACCATTTTTTTTTTTTTATAACAGCATAAATCACATTTTATTTGAGCAAATATTTAGGATTTTCTTTCAACTGGCCGAGATATATAGGATTTCCACTGAAGTCTTTAATTAAAACACAATTAAAACGCATGTGGAAACTGCAACTAATACAGACATTGTAAAATGCCTCGACACACTTTAACACATGGTAGTAATAACTATACCAATTTTTGGCACTTATAGGAGAACTTCTGCCCCACAATCGTGGAACTCGGGGACTGTCACAAAAGCAGGAAATGCACTACGGTTTTGCCTGACCTCCCCCAGTGTAAGTAAATGTGGTGCTGGAGTCACACGGGCCTTGGCCCCAATTCCATCTCTTCTGTTATCGGGGTGAGTGACCACAATTGTCCTTTGAAACCTTGGTTTCAAAGGTTTGACGTGGGACCAGTTCTTGGCAGATGGGACAAGGAGCTAATCCACCCGATAACCACAGGGTGGGGACCCCAGCGAGAGCTCAATAAAGGCTCAGTGCTGGGATGATGGTGATCATGACGGCAAAAAAAAAGCTTGTTTTGAAATGTCAGGGCTCCTGGGTGGCTCAGCGGGTTCAGCTCAGGTCATGATCTCAGGGTCATGAGATCGAGCCCCGCGTGGGCTCTGAGCTCAGCGCAAAGTCTGCTCGCCCCTCCCCTTGCCTAGCGCTCATGCACGCGCACTCTCTCCCTCTTGATCTAAAATAAATAATTAAAATCATAAAAAAAAACAAAAAAAGTCAGTGACCACATAGTACCCGGTGATGGGAACCAGGTCCACAGCCTTTTAGGGTCCTCGGCTCTGTGCAGTCACTGCGGGGCAGCTCTCCACCTTCCCGGCCCCTAGCATCTCCCCCAGATGATAGCTCGCCCGAAACTCCCATCCCCGAGGCACAAAACGCAAATGGATTCACCAGCCTGTCTTAGTTCCAAGAGTCGGGTTCTGCTGCCCGATCTCACCTACACGGCGGGCAGGGGGCTCCCCTGCTGCGGTTAACCACCTGTGGGGTCACAAACAGCCACTTCGTATCTCTGGGCCGGGAAGTGTGGCCCGGTTAGCGTTTTGCATGCACTTCAAGGTGTATGCAAATCAGCTGGAGGGTCTTGCTACAAGGCCGGTGGGCAGTCTTCCGTGGGTGTGGAGTGGGGCGCAGTAATCTGCTTTGCTCTCGAGCTCCCAGGTGACGCCCAGGCACCCTGAGAGCACACTTTGGGGACCACCGCCCTAGACGATTTCTTGGCTCCCCCAGACCTAGCCTAGCACGCTTTGATCCGAACACGAGGCAGGTCTGCCCACCATCCATTCGCCTCCCCAGCCATGGGTTCTGGGGGTGAGAAGGAAACCCGTAAGTTCCTACAGAACCCGAGACGGGTTGGCTGCTCTCTATCAAGAGCATGGAGAGAGAGAGAGAGCGTGCGGAGATCCCGAGGAACTCAAGGAAACCTTTTAGGGGCAAATCCCGTGGCTCCTTAGCGTGCAGCCTTCACCCCCACCCGACTCTCCCTGCAGATGCCGGGAGTGGTATCGCGAGCACCGAGGAACTCCTATGTCGCCACAGATTTATAACAAAACTGTCTCAGCAGGAAAAATGATTCTGGGTTCATGCCTCCTACATTCACCTGCCAGCTGGGAGCATTCTTTCTGCAGCCCAGAAATGTTCCTCGGGCTTTCCGGGCCACCAGGCAAACACGCCAGGCCCCGGACACCTCCAGTGAAGGCCCCGGGTCGGCAGCTGGCCGCCTGGAGGGCAAGCCCGGGGCAGCGCGGTGGGGCAGGAAGAGCCCATGTCCTAGCACTGGGCAGACAGAGTGGCCTGAGCTGACCGGCCAGGGCAGGCCCCGAAGTCCAGGTGTCAGGAGGCCGCTTTTCTGGGAACCCTGTCCCTGCTGGTAAGAGTGTTAACGACACGCTTTCCCATTCCAAACGGGACATTCAACACAGAGCACCTGACCACACAGCTGCCCCGGGGTTCTGGCGCATTCAGGAAGCACGCGCTCTGCACCACCGCTACCCCCTCGCCCCCCGCCCCCCACCCTGCCTGCTTGGAGGCGCTCCCCGCCCCCCGGCTGGGGCCTGGGGCCCGGCGCCCGGCGCAGGGCAGCTCATGGGGAGCAGGGATCTGCCTCTGACTTTGCATGTCCCGCAGGCAGCAGCCCCCAGCTGTCATGCCAACTCCGTGGTTCCAACTCTCACTCCCGCAGAATAAAGCCCACAGGGGAAATCCTGCCCGTCCTCGGGCCAAATCACCCGTCTGGAGTCTCGTGTCCCCTGGACCTGACAGCACAGACAGCAGCCAGACCGGGCGCGGTGGGGCGAGAGAGGCTTCTTTCCAGACAATTTCGACATGTCAGCCTGCGTGCCAGCCGGTCTGACCTTCGTGTTGCCTCCAAGGTCAGTGGGCCCCCTCCCCGCCCTCAGAAACCCCCCAGAGGTGGAGAAGCCCCCCCTGCACTTGGAGCCCCCTTCCTGGGCTCGGCTGCACCACCTGCTGCCTGGGGCTTACCCCGGCCCCTCTGCAGAGTGGGCATCCCACCGTGCACGGGGACGTGCATCTGTTGAATGCAGTAAAACACACAAAACAGAAAACCTACCACCTTAATCAGCTTTCAGTGTGAAGTTCAGAGACACTGAGTACATTCACACCGCAGGATGTGCAACCGTCCCTGCCGTCTGTCTCCAGAACCTTCCGTCTTTCCCGAGTGAAACTCTGTGCCCCTGAAACACTGACTCCCCATCTCCTCATCTCCCCCAGGCCCTGGAAACCATCATTCTACCTCCTGTCCCTGTGAACTTGACTACTCTGCGTCCCTCACAGTAAGGCGATCACGTAACATTTGTCCCTCTCCGGTCTGGCTTAGTGCACTCGGTATGATGTCGTCAAGGTCGCAACACACGGTAGCAGATGTGCCCAACATGGGGCTCGATCCCGCGACCCATGAGACCACGACCTGAGCCGAAACCAAGAGTCAGACGCTCAACGGAGTAAGCCACCCAGGGGCCCCTCCGCGAATTACTTTTTCACTTGCTCTGGACATAGAATATTTGTCACTTATGTGAGCACTGGGCTCATGGAATTTCCACAAACTGAGCACGCCCACGAAATCAGCACCCAGATCGAGAACCTGAATGCTCCCCAGAAGCCCCCTCAGGTCACCCCCGTCAAGGTCACTACCCTCCACCCAACCTGCATCACCGACATCCTGGCTCCTAACAGCATTCATCAGCTTTGCCTGTTTTTTACCCTTTACACGAGCGGAATCATGTAGTGTGTGTCTGGCTTCTTTTATTCAACCTCTTCTATGTTCAGCCACCTGTTTTGTGTCACTGCTCACTCTTCGTATGGCATTCCACCATGTGCGATATCGCAATTTATTTTTCTATTCGATTGCTGATGGGCACGTACGGACTGTTACAGATAGTGTTGCTATGAGCATTCTAATACATAGCTCTCCGTAAGCCTATGCATGCTTTTCCGGTCGATATATACCCACGAGCGGAATTGCTGGGTCAAAGGGTGCACGTGTATCAGCTCTGCTAGATAAAGCCAGTCTTCCCAAATGCTTGTACCAGTTTGGACTCCTGCCCGCAGACCATTTCACCAATCCTTGATATTCTCTTTTTCATTTTAGCCCTTCTGGTGGGTATGCAGCGGGAGTGTCTCGTGGTTTTCATTTGCATTTCCCAGACAACTAATGAAGCTGAGCACCTTGTCACGTTTATTCTTTCCTCTCACGTCTTAGAGACGGGTCACAAACCCCCAACCAGAAGGCGCAGCAGGGATCTCCGTGTCTTGCACGGCTGGGTCTTCCAGCCTCCGACGTAGCTAGGGCGCAGGATGAAATCCAAGGCTGAGCCGTGTAACGTGAGATGAGGCTAAGTTCTCTACTCACCTGGCCAGACCGTCATGGGCCCCGGGCTACTTTAGGCATGGCTGGCCCCGCCCCTCAGTAACTCTTGCTCCTAGCAGTGTCCCAAGAGCCAGGCCTTTAGCCAAGAATGCCAGATGTCACTGGGCTGGCAAATGGCTGATGCAAAAAGCCAACAAACACAAGTGTGCAATTCACAGGAACAACAAGTCCCTCTTTGGAACACACAGCACAAATACAGAGAAAATCCACAATCAGGAAAGGGACGAAGATGAACCCGTAGTCTGGTCTGAAGAGTCATGGCCACCAACTCCCTGAGCTAGACCGTATCCCTTGGTCCACCGAAATTCAACTTAATTCCATCCAGCAAGTGTTTACTGAGGTCCCCATTAGGAGCCACACACTGGGTTGATGATGCTAGGGTCGCAGACACGGAAGATGGTCCCTAGCCCTTGGAGAGCTTATGGCCTCCAAGAACATAACCAATATAAAAGCAGAATGCAATAAATGTAGTAAGGTATGAACACTGTAATGCAGGGAGGAAATCACGAATTTAACGGCGAGAACGTTTCTGGTTATAGAACACCAAGAAGACTTGATGGGGGAAGGGGACCTTCAGATGACCTCTGAAGAACAGATAAGGCATCTCAACAGCTGGAAACTGGTAGGGAAGGCCCTCCAGATGGGCAACGGCATGAACTTAAAGACACGGGGAAGTATGCTAGTAGTGATTGTTTCTAGATAGAAAAGGATGACTCAGTTCCTTTTTGTTCTTCACTTTTTTTCTATGTTAATGTCTTAAAATAACATTGATTAAAATTCAGGAAAGAAACAATTCGACTTTAGAAAATAGGGTAAGTGTGGGGGCACCTGGCTGCGTCAGTCGGAAGAGCATGTAACTCTTGATCTCAGGGTCATGAGTTTGAGCCCCGAATTGGGTGCAGAGCCTACTTAAAAAAATATATGTACGTGATAATTATTTTGCCTAATATATAGGCAAAGTTGTGTGTTTTTTTTTTTAAATAATAACTATTGGGCAAGAGTTTAAGGCATTCTCCTAGATTTCTGGTGGAAACATGATCGCTTTCGTCTTTTTGGAGAACAAATTTAAATTTAAAATATGCTTATTCTTTGACCCAGAAATTTCACCTCTAGGAATTTATTATAAGGAAATCATGAATTTACACAATATACATCTAGGACGTTCACTGTGGAATTTTTTTAATAGGAAGGAAGGAGGGAGGGAGGGAGGGAAGGAAGAAAAATTGAAACAGCTTAAGTTTCTAACATTAGGGATTTGGTTTTAAATGAATTATCCTATACTCATAAAGTAAGACTGTATGAAACTATTGAAACGATGTTATAAAATTTTTAATAACATGGAAATACATTCCCAATGAAGCACATAAAAAGCCTAGATCACAAAACAATATGGATAATTCTATCGCCCTTAAAGATTCATGTACATATAAAAGGACAGGAAAAAATACCAGAAGAATGTATGCCAAAATGTTACTGGTGTTTTCTCTAGATGGATTTCAGATCATTTTTCCTTATGTATTTTTCTGTGTTTTCTTAGAGGTCTCCAATAACACATATTGCTTTTGGAATCGGAAAGGAAACGCACATTAAGTGGTGAACGCTGAGGGAAAACAAGAGAAAAATTGCCCATTAATGTCAACACCCTAATGTCCCCCACACCTCCTTTCTCAGCAGCATCTCACTCAGCTCTCCTGCCCACAACCCAGGTAGGGATGGTGCCTGCTTCCTTCCTGCACTGGTGTGGCTGGAAACGCCCAGCAGCATCCTATGACCTGTGCCAGCCCAGATCCTCCAATGGAAGCATCCAGCCGGGGCCTGGAGCCAACGGGCCTCGAGGACGAGGTTCCTGCCGGGTGCTGTGGCTCTCCCAGAGTCTCTCTGCGTCCACCTGCGGCATCAGGTGGGACACTCTGCAATGACACTCCCCACATCCTTCAAGACAGCTCCTCCCTCATCCGCCACAGCATGTGGTTCAGCTCCCTGGGACGTGGAACTCTCAACTCTGCAGGTGCCTCCTGGGACACCTGCCTGCATCGCTGGGGATGCCGCATGCCCAGGCAAGCCCCACCTCACCCATGCGTGATGCTGGTGCAACTACCAGAGAATAATGACAACTGTGGTGGGTGCAGGTCACGTGGCCAGGTGGCACCAACCTCATCTCTGAGGATGGGCGTGGGAGGAGGGACCATTTATCTGGCCAACTCAGAAGTCAGAGTGACAATGAAGAAATGAGCAAAGGGTCCCGCTTTGGAGTTGCAAAAAACAACATAAAGTCCTTGACTAAAACCCATTCGCTTTGTTCAAGAGAATCATCGGAACCTCATTCGGAACCTATTTATTCTCAGTTTACATTTAGCGTTCACTGGTTCACCTATTCCCTTTCTTGTGGAAATCAGAGTAAGGAGATTAGGCACAGAAAATCAGGAAAGAGGAGCAAAGGCTTACATTTATACAGATGTTCAGTGTAGCTGTGTTCGTTATAGCAAAACACTGGGAAAACCTAAGTACATCGGTGACTATACAAATAAACGACGTTACCTACGCTGAACGGCATAATAAGAGATTCATACGTGCTGATTTAGAAAGACGGTCACAATATAGTAAGTGGGAAAATGTACTTAACTGTGTGATAGTATGCTTCGATTTGTATTTTTAAGAAGCCCACAAGGATATGTATTCACGTATGTCCTGGTACAAGCACCAAACGTATCTGGAAGGATACAAAACATTGCCTTTTTCAGAGTGAATAAGCATTTGGTGTGAGAGGGAAATACTTTTTATTATGATGTTTGAATTTTCTGCTTTTGATTTACTTCTGTAGTGCTTGAAATGTTTTCCATGCTCATGGATTATGACTTCAATGAAAACAATGGTTTAAAAAAGGAAACCAGGGAGAGGGATAACTTTTGGAAATAGACCCAGTGACAGCAGACATAATTGATAACAGACAGCTTGGGAACAAGAGAGGAGATACAAGGAACGTTTCAGTAAGTCAGTAATGCAAGAGAGAGAGAATGAAGGTGAGAGAAAAATAGACGTCTGGGACCTACAAGTCAAACAGATAAGCAAGACTGACTGATCCCTGGTGATATTACTACATTACAGGATAATTTTAAATTATGTATAACGATGCCTCTGAAACATCAAAATGAGATTAGATTGCCTTGAACAGTCTTTAAGCAGAAAAGTTTGAAACACTAGACACGTTCCCACTTAAGTCAGAGTTAAGATAAACATACCTGTTGTCATCCTTACAACTTAAAATTCGTTCTAGAGGGTGTAGCCAATGCAACAAGACAAGAAAAGAGAAGGAACAGCAGAAATGCTGGAAAGAGACAGAAGGCTCTATCACGATGCTATGATGGTCCACCCATGAAATGCAGGAAGACAGTCTCACAGATTAGTGAGCAACCCAATGACTAAATAAATACACGAAAAGCAATTTCTTTCATATATGCCTGAAGCAAACAATTAGAAAGTATAATGGAAAGTGCCATTCAGCTTGGCGGCAAACCTTTCAAAATGCCCAAGTATAAACTTAAGAACCCTATGCGTAGAAAACCATGTGAAACATCACCCGAGAGACACACTGAGGTTGCAAATGAGAAGATCCAGTGTTATAAAGATTCCAATTCCCTCTACGTGCATCTAGAAATGTAGTGCAATTTCAATCAGAATTGCAGAGGAATTTTTTTTTTCCAAGTTGACCAAATCATTCTAAAGTTCATCTGGAAATAAAATGCAAGAGAACAGCCGAGGAATTTTGTAATCATGGGATTCATGCCCTAAAATAATTAAAATATTAAAACAGTGTGGAACTGGCAACAGAACATAGATTCATATCATCGGACAGAAAAAAAAAGAACCTCCAGAAACAGAACCAAAAATATGCAAGAATTAACACATGGCAAAGGGAGCATTTCAAACTGGTAGGAAAAGGACAATGTCGGGAAGATGTAAGGTTGGATTCTCTACCTCAATGAGTCATCAGATCATTTTAGGAATGGAATTGAGATTTAGGGGCAGAAAATTAAGTATGAATGTGTTGGGATAAACAAAAATGTAGACAAATAGCTGAAACATCTCAGAGAAGCACGGGTCGTGAAGAATAACACCAAATGTAGAAGTTTATGAGAAAACATTTAGAAATGTCTCTACATGAAAACAAAATGCTTTTTTTTCCTTTTTTTTTTCACATCGAGAAGCACTAAAAGCAAAAGTGAGAGGCAAAGGGCAAACCGGGATAAAACTGTTTGCAGTCGACATGACAAACAATTTACATCCTTGATACACAAAGATTTCTTACAAATTAATAATAAAAAATTAATTCCCCCAAGGAAAAAAATACCCAGAGGGCATGAATAAGCGATTCCCAGAAGAAGGAACACATATGGCCTAAGGACATATATCCAAAAAAGTTCAAAGAAATGCACACTTTTCAAACCTAGGTGTTATTCCTTACCATTCAAGTTGGCAAAAAAAATTTTTTTAATTTTTATTTATTTATTTTTAAAATTTTATTCATTTATTTGTCAGAGAGAGAGAGAGAGAGAGCACAAGCAAGGGGAACAGCAGGCAGAGGGGGAAGCAGGCTTCCCACTGAGCAGGGGGCCCAATGCAGGGGCTTGATCCCAGGACCCTGGATCATCATGACCAGAGCCGAAGGCAGAGGCTTAACCAACTCAGCCACCCAGGCGCCCCTCAAAATGGTATCTGTTTGAATGTGAAATCCTGTTTTTAGAAACTGAGTGTATCTATGCATTCCTAAGTGACACACAAGGGCACATACCAACATATAAATATATATGTATACCAGAAGTTTCCTTGGATGGCAGGATTAGGGACAATTCCTGTTCTTTTAACTTGCCTACATTTAAAAAAAAAAAAATTTTTTTTTAAGATTTTATTTATTTGAGAGAGAGTAAGAGCTAGAGAGAGAGAGCACACACAGAGGGAGAGGGAGAGAGAGAAGCAGGTTCCCTGCTGAGCAGAGAGCCCGATGTGGGACTCGATCCCACAACCCTGGGATCATGATCTGAGCCGAAGGCAGACGCCTAACCCACTGAGCCACCCAGGCATCCCTAAAAATGTTTTTAAAGTAACATATTTCTTCAAGGATTGTAAAAAAAAAAAAAAAGTAACATATTTCTTCAGTAAGAAAAAGCATTGTGAAACAGTGATTTGCAGGGGTGCCTGGGTGCCACAGTCAGTTAAGCATCTGACCCTTGGTTTTGGCTCAGGTCACGGTCTTTCCAGGCATGGGGTTGAGCCGCATGCCAGGCTCCATGCTCAGCGAGGAGTCTGCTTGAGGATTCTCTCTCCCTCCCTCCCCGCCCGCTTGTGCGCGCACTCTCCCTCTCAAATCAAATCAATAATAATCTTAAAAAAAATAAAAGTAAAAAAAGTAAAAAGCCATGGAAAGCACGAGTCCATCCCAACTCACAGCAGCGCTATTCCCAATGGCCCAGAGGCAGAAGCAACCCAAGGGTCCGTCAAGGGATGGACAAACATGATTGATGATTCAACTGTTCGAGTTTGGAGGGGGAGGCTCCGTTCCCTAGAAAAGTCGCTGAGCTCTTTTCGGAGCTGAGCTCACTCTCGGATAGTATGGAATAAATGAGATTTTCCCGTAGATGGTGAGACATACCCAACACTCCTGAGACCGTTCTCCTCTGCCTGGCACCCATGCCCTTCTCGTGCGGGCTCTTTTCTCAGCCCATCTCCCCCAGGTCAGCTCCGCCTGCCGGGCTCGGAGCTGAGGGGGGTCTCACCACGGGAGAATGGTGGGAGGCAGCGGGGCCTCCTCCGTCCCTGGCCACTTCCCCCCACCCTCGCCCGGCTCCCGGCAACAGCCTCAGGTTGGGCTGGCGCCCGAGTGTGGCCCAGCCTCCACCAGCCCCACCAGCCTCCCTGCCCCCTTCTCTTGGCTCCCAGTCCCGGAGAGCATTTGACTTTCTTCTAATTCTGCCCCCCTCACGACAAAAAAGCTGGACATTCCCCAGGCGCTTGGCCTGATTTCCGTACTGGAACTGAGACAGCCAGGGAAGGCAAGCAGCAAGAAGCCAGCTCCAGCCGGCTCTCGAATGCCAGCCGGTCCACAAACTGGCATCCACGAGCCCATGTTTCTGCTCATCGGGGGCCAGAGATAGGAAACGACGGTCTCACTCGGTGTCACAGACGGACTCCCTGACCGCTGGGGGAGAGCAGGAGAAATCGAGTCAGCCTAGGGCAGCGGCCCCCGGGCACCCACCAAAAATGATCCATTGTCGAAGGCTGGGAGGGGGCAGGCGTTCTTTCCTCTGCTTACAACCGTGGCCTGGCCAGCGGCCTCGGCGTGTCCCCCCGTGTCCTCAAATGCCCATCTCCCCCCACCTGCGCGGCCTCAAAAGGATGGGCAGGCACGTGGGCCTCGGGATTTCTCGGCACAGAAGAGAGTAGTGTTAATTTTGCTTAGTAACTGTGCTGTGTCCAGATAGCTTTGTTTGTGCTTAAAAAAAAAAAAAAAAAACCCTTTGGCCGCTGTAACGAGTGCTCGCCAGAAACAGCAGGAGGCTGGCGGCGGGAGCCAGGTTAGAGAAGGGAGAGGGAACCCCCACTCCCCATCCCGCCTCCACCGCCGGAAAAAGCCAATCGCATGCAAGGGGCTGCAGCTGTGAACACAAGGCTCATCTCCAGGGCGGTGATGTTCAGGGTGAGCAGAGGGAGAAGGCTCCAGGGTGACTGGGGCACCCAGGCTCAGGGGACCCGTGCAGGCAGGACTGGGGTTCTTGGGGCGGGGGAGGGGTAATTACCCCTTAGGGTCGGCCAGCAGTGAGAGGCCCACCAGGGACCTGGAAGCTGGAGGGGGTGCGTCCGAGAGAGACACTCTCATCACAGCCTGTGTCCTGCCCAGGAAACAATCGCCACAGCCCTAACTCCGATGTGTGCATCAAGGCATAAGAAGTAAAAACTGTCGAGGGACCCCAAGAGATACACTGATGTGATGATCAAGGCAGCGCAAATCAGGCTCCTCCTGCCTGGTTTTCTCCGATGTCCACGACGGAGGGGAGCCTCTCCCCGGGGCTGGGAGCCCTCCCTCCGCACCCGGCACCGCCCGACGTTCAGGCGTGGGGGCTGCGCGGAAATAAATCAGGAAACCCAACCACTTAGATCGCGCGGGCTCATCACCTGCGCGGGGCAGGCAGGTGCGGGCGAGTTGCTCGCGATGGCCAGAAGGGACCCGGAGAGAGGCTGTTCCTCTGAATCTGAAGTCATCCCAACTCCTGATACTGGAAGGAGGAGAACAGATTTCCAACCCCGAGGTCCTTCACACGTGCTTCCAACCAGCTCGGAAATAGTCACCGTGACTCAGCCAAGCTGCCGGCCCTGTCTGAAAACCCAAAACCGGCAAAGAAGATAATTGAAGCAGAAAAATCCTCCATCTGGGACCCCTGGACGCGAGCCAGGCCTCCGGGTCTGCCGTGAGGTCTCAGGCCTCAAATGCACCACCCACCCGGGAGTGGGGTCGCCGGCCCACCCATCTGTCTGAGCCCCGGTGGCTGGGGTTCTAGGAGCTCCAGAGAGCCACGCAGCCCCTCGGCTGGACGGGACCTCACAGGCCTTCCGAGGCCAAGCCCTTGATTCTTAAAAAGGCAGGGAGGCCCCGAGAAGGGAGGGGCTGGCTTGACCTCACCCAGGGAGCCGGCGGTAAAGCCAGGCCCAGGACCCAGAGCTCCTGACCCCAGCTCCAGAGATAGCCCTCCAAATCTCAAGGGCGGGACGACAGGAAATGTCAAGTCTCAGAACAGGTGGCCGGAGGCCCCTGAGGCGGACCCACAGATGGACCGGCTCCTGGACCCCCACGGGGTCCCCCAATGTGGCCTCCTGCCTGTCCCCACGGGGCCTGCCTGTTCACCGCCAATCCCAGGCTGGTGGGACTGGGGTTCTGGCCGTGGTGAGGCCCTCGGCTCTGGACGCGACAGCCCTATTCTCCAGGAAAGTCACCGAAAGCCGTGCGGCAGCCCGGGGGGGAGGGGACAGCAGCAGGGAGCACAGGGTGGAGTGGGTTCGCTCAGCCTCCTGGTGAAGCTGGTGCTCTCGCATCTGCTCCTCAGTAGTCTGTGAGCTCCCTGAGGGGACCCCTGACGCCTTGACCACCCCCCCCCCGGGCCTGACCCTTAGCCACGAGAGGAGGGGCTCAGACGTGCTGCACGCCCCCTGGACGGACCAGGTTCGAGGGCCCCGTGGCTGCAGCACGGGAGCACTCGGGAGCACCGGCGGCAGACCCCTCTTGTCCGGTGCTCTACGAGGTCACAGCCCTCCAAAGGCCACCTCTGGCCTCATGTGGACCTTTCCTTCAGCCTCCACCAAGGAGCTACACAGAAGGTAGAGCTATCTACCTACCCAGATGGTGAATTCATCTGAAGGCTATGGGATCACGGCCCCGACTCTGAGGGGACCCCATAGGCACAGGG
>CM052891.1:49060480-49115365 GCA_028534135.1 Potos flavus
CGTCCATCCTCTTTCAGCCCCATGCCTCTCAAGTGTGGGAGGTGGTCTGCTTCAGACGCCTCCCCCTCCGCCAACTGCGGTCTCCTTGCCTCAGTCGCCCCTTTTAGTGTCACTGTCCTCTTGGCGACCATGGTGGTCCTTCCACAGCACAATCCAGGCACAACCCTGTCTCTTCTCTCCTTCTCCCTCCTGCTGGCATCACAGCATCCACATGCTGGACACAACCAACAGGGGCCGTGGAGTGGACTCTGCCCCCCACCCTCATCTCTCGCCCCTCACACAGACTCCAAACACGCAGCCTCTCTGGGTCCTCAACTGCCCCCAGCCGTCTCCCACCTCTGGGCCCCGTGCCTGTGACCCTCTCTCCCTGAAATGTTCCCGATCCCGACCTGCCTGGCCAACTCCCACCTGTCCTTAGAATGTGGTCCGTGAAACAAGGCTCCGGAGCAAACAGCCTGGGCTCGAATCCTGACTCTCGCACTGATAAACTCACTGTGTGACCTTGGTCAAGCCGTTTAACCTTTAGGAGCTGATTTCCTGACCTCTAAAATGAGAATAATAACTCGACTTCATGGCGCCATGGTGAGAGGTCAAAGAGCACATCAAAGGGTTTGGCACAGGGCCCTACACGCACAAGGTGCCCAATGAACGACAGTCGCTAAGGTGATGGTGACCAAGAGAGTGATGGTGATGGTGGTGATGATGATGGTGATGGTGATGGTGGTGATGACAGTGATGGTGATGATGGTGGTGATAGTGATGGTGATGATGGTGATGATAGTGATGGTGATGATGGTGGTGATGATAGTGATGGTGATGATGGTGGTGATAGTGATGGTGATGATGGTGGTGATGCTAGTGATGGTGATCATGGTGATGATGATGATGGTGATGATGATGATGATGATGGTGATGATGATGATGGTGATGGTGGTGAGGACAGTGATGGTGATGATGGTGATAGTGATGGTGATGATGATGGTGATGACAGTGATGGTGATGATGGTGGTGATGATGATGGTGATGATGATGACAGTGATGGTGGTGATGACAGTGATGGTGATGATGGTGGTGATGACAGTGATGGTGATGATGGTGATGATAGTGATGGTGATGGTGGTGATGACAGTGATGGTGATGATGGTGGTGATGATAGTGATGGTGATGATAATGATGGTGATGATGATGATGGTGGTGATGATAGTGATGGTGATGATGGTGGTGGTGATGGTGATGATGGTGATGACAGTGATGGTGATGGTGGTGATGATAGTGATGATGATGATGGTGGTGATGATGGTGATGGTGGTGATGACAGTGATGGTGATGGTGGTGATGATAGTGATGGTGATGATGGTGGTGATGATGATGGTGATGGTGGTGATGACAGTGATGGTGATGATGGTGACGACAGTGATGGTGATGATGGTGACGACAGTGATGGTGATGATGGTGATGGTGATGATGATGGTGATGATGATGATGGTGATGGTGGTGATGACAGTGATGGTGATGATAGTGATGATGATGATGGTGATGACAGTGATGGTGATGATGGTGGTGATGATAGTGATGGTGATGATGATGATGGTGGTGATGATGGTGATGATGGTGGGAGCAGAGATAACGGTGATGAGGATGACAGTGAATGTGATGATGGTGATGGTGGTAATGACACTGGGTGATGATGACATTGAATGATGATGGTGATGATAACAGTAAGTATGATAACAGTGGTGACGGTGATGGCGGTGAAGGTGATGAAGACAGTGGTGATGACGGTGGTGATGATGGTGATGGTGCGAACAGAGATGACAATGATAGTGAGGATGACAGTGAGTGTGATGACGGTGATGATGGTGATGGTGATGGTGGTGATGATGACGGTGGTCATGGAGATGAAGACACTGATGATCATAGTGGTGATGATGATGATGATGGGAGCAGAGATGACAATGATGATGGTAATGATGATAAGATGACAGCAAGTGTGATGATAGTGATGACAATGGTGACAAGAACAGTGATAATGAAGCCACCTTCATTAGTGGTGCTTTGTTTGATGATTTCATTTCCTCCAGGAAGCCTTCCCTGATCTTGCCCCACAACTGGCCCAGGTGCCTCCTCTTCCTACTTCCACAGCACCGGTTGTGACCCCTACCGTGGCCCCTATCGCCCTGTATTGTAATTGCTGGTGTGTGTTCCCCTCCTACCCTCACAGTGGGCTCCACTTTATTTCCATCACTTAGAACAGAGACTTAGCATGAGAAAGATGCTTAAGAAATAGTAATTGAAGGATTTCAGTATTTGTTGGTCTTTATAAGGATACCATGACAACTCATCTCCCTACACCTACTTCCACTCACTACCATTAAAAAAAAATTGCCCTCACAAAAAGAACAGGGGAAACAGTGACTTTAAAAATAGGGACAAGTGGGGTGCTACCTGGTTTTTATTGCATGGCTTTCACAAATCATCAGCAGAAATGCATCTCCCTGGGGCTCTCCTGCTAACTAGAAGAAGCACCTGGAAGACTCTTGCAGGGTGCCCCAACTTGGAAATCCCACGTTTAGTAACACTGAGAGCCAGGGGGAAGAGTGGTCAGAAGAGGTGACAATTCTCGCCGAGTGTGCACTGCTGTCCCCCCACTAGAATGCGAGCTCTGAGAATGGGGACTTTGGTTTGCTTTGTTCACTGCCGAACACACAGTGGGCACTTAAGACCTATTTGTTGATCGGCTGAATGAAAACAGCCATGATGGCAGCTGCCATCTGAGTACCCAACTCTGGGCGGGCAGTGGGCAGAGTCCTTGCTCATGTGTTGTTGAGGTCGGCACTTTGGTTATTTCTGCTTCACAGATGAAGGCACTGAGGCTCAGAGAGGCCGAGGCAGGGACTGTGAGCAATCCCAAGGACCTCACAGATGCAGACAGAGAAGCATCACAGCAGAGAAACTAATTGTCCTTGTTCCCAGGACCCATTCTGCCCACAGTCCTTTTAGCTACGGGGCTGATGGCAAGAGACCATACTTTCCAGGGATGCCCTGCCTCTAGGTGTGGCCATGTGATGAAGTCTGAGGTCATGGGATATGACCAGAAGTGCCATATGCACCTCCCTCATCACTTCTTTAAAGAAACTGCTCTCTCCCCATTCTTTGGGCAGGTCGGAACGAAGATAGGGTGCTGGGGGACCGGCTTCCACCACAAAGACAAACACAACACCCACGGGATGGTGGGGCAACAAGACAGAGGGCTGGGTCCCCTCCCGCTGGGTGACGTCATGGAGAGGGCTGCCCACCTCCCAGCTCTTAAGTGAAAAAGAAATAAACATGCACTTTGTCTGAGCCAGTGTGTTCTGAGGCCTCTATGTTCCAGAAGCCAAGCCTACTGCTAACCAGAGATTCCCTGCCCAAGTCCCACAGCTCATTTCATTTGTTTGTTTCTGCAGCATCCGCGTACAAGGGAGTGGAGCTGCTGGTTTCACGCTTGTTGCTTTAAGGATCTGAAGGAAGCGTGAAAGCTCCAAAAAAAAAAAAAAAAAAACAACTAAACTGAACATAAGGAGCCCCTTGGAAGGCTGTGGAATGAGCTGTGACACGGCCAGAGGTCTCCTCCTGCCATGGCTCCATAGTGTGCCAGGAAGGGTACTGCTCCCCAGGGGGAAATCTCCCGGACAGGCCCCACCACCCTCCCCCGAGGGCCACGGTGTGACAGCATCTTGTGAAAACAGCACCCCGGTGGCTGTTTCCACACGGGAACGATGACAGTCTGTGGAGTCCGGGTGATCCTCCCACAAGATGACGAGACAGAACGCCTTTTTGTTCACATCATCCTGGACCTTTGTGAAAATTCGCCCTTGCTATTCCCGGCATGTTCGAGGCGGCTACCAGGACATCTTATCTCATGCAAAACACGTGCTTCTGGGAAGTTAACAACCCAGCGATTCCACAAAACCCTGTCCTTTTCACAATGTTTGTGCTGAGCTTTTCCGCTGAAAGAAGGGCTATTATGCACCCGTACATAAAAGTGGATCGTCACTCTCACTGGAGATTCTTTTTAAACCTGGATCCCATACGCCTCCCCAGCCCGGCAGCTGTCCACCAGCCACACTGCAGGTCCTCGAGCTACGTCCTAAAGACCAGGGCCCGGAAGCAAAGGCAATGTTCAAAGCATGGCCGTCTCTCCCCCAAGTGAGCAAGGGCTCTCACTCCTGCGGCAAATGATGGTCTCCATGTGCCAGGCAACAGAAAACTCAAGGCCAAACGGCTTAAGAGATTTTTGTGGGTCTGGGTAACTGTAAGGTCTGGAGGGAGAGCTGGTTTCATTCAGGGATGTCATCAATGATTTGGTTTCTAACTGTCCTCTAGGCCTTTGTGATATCAATATCAACCTAGGGTGGGTGTCCTCATGGGGGCAAAATGGATGCAGCGGTTCCAGGCTTCGTATCGACACACCACACCATCTAAGGTACAAGAGAAAGGGCTGGCTTCCCGGGCACCTGGGTGGCTCAGTCGGTTAAGCATCCAACTCTTGGCTTTGGCTCCGGTCATCAGATTAAGGGTTGTGGGGTCGAACCCCGTGTCGGGCTCCATGCTTGGCATAGAGTCGGCTTAGGATTCTTTCCCTCTCCCTTCTCCTCCTCCTCATTCTCTCTCAAATAAACAAATAAAATCTTAAAAAAAAGACAGAAAAGAAAAAGAAAGGGCTGGCTTCCAGAATCTCCTCTGGAGGGGTTAGGGACCTTATTACAAAAGCCTCCAGCCAATGTGCTCTTATGAGTCTAAACCAAACTGGGTCACAAGTCCATTCTTGAACCAACTCCTGTAGCCAGGGAAATGCTGTGTGTTGACCAACCATGTGGCAAGGAGCATGGAGTCATCCTGATTGGATTAGACAAATCACAGACAATTCCCCCTGGGGACCACATGGCTCTACACAGAGGAGAAAGGACAGAACAGGTGTTGGATAGATGATCAGTGACTGAAGATTGCACTAGCTTCCTTTGGCAGCCACATCCCATATCTGACACATATAAATCTTCCCTTCAACTAAAATCCCTAAGTCTGTCCGATCACAGGGAGGACCCATCACAGCGTAAGGGTGCCATTCACTTTTTGGACCCGTGGCAAAGACTTCAGACTTCTCTCCAACGTTCTTCCTCTGATTGGGCTGACTCAGTGAATTTCCTCATCCGAATGGAAGACACAAAACCGCTCGTGACCAATCTACTCGCTGCACCTGCCAGCATCATTTACACTGTCTGTTCTCGCCATGAAACCTTGAGCCAGTGTCCACAGCCAAGTGAGTGCTGTCGGGGCTCTGCGGCTCTCTGCTGCTCTAGAAAGCTGGGAAGGTTCCCTGCCCATTCAAAATAGCAAGCAGAGGGCTGCTGTTTCTAAGAAAACCAAACTGGAAAGACAGCACAAGTAAGTCCCTAAATTTATAAAAGTGTCGTCCACCGAGATGTGGCGGAGGTATCGGGAAAAAACTGGGGAGAAGTTGTAAGTAAAAAAAAAAAAGAAAGAAAGAAAGAAAAGGAAAAGGTTCTGGACTCTGATAAATTCACAAGCTTCTTTGGAGAATCACTTCACTTTAATGAAACTGGAGACCAGAGACCATGCATCGCAGGCTGGGTTTATGCAAGAAAAGAACACAGAACGCAGAACCCAACCAGCAGACCCAAACTCAAGGAAGATGCCTTGGCCCGGCATCAGAAGTTTGGCGTAGGGATGTGCGTTTCTATGTCTTAAAGTCAAATATTTAAATGTTTATCTGACTTATTTGATTATTCAGCCAACTACCGCCTTCAGCCAGGAAACATTAAAAGCCTTCCCCCCGTGGCTATCCCACCCCACACACACCCAGCTTCCTGCCATTCAGAACTTTACCGGCCAGTCATCAATCTCTTCCTCAAAGGAGTAAGAAGGTGGAGAAGGGCAGGCCTGAGCCCAGAACTCTCTCTGTGCCAACAGGTCTGCTTTCCTATGGATGCCGATGATGGGATCTTTATGACAGTGGGTGTAGGTTGGGGGCATTGGTTGGGATGGTAGTCAAGTCAAGGATGCGTGGGGCAGGTTGGGGGGATTGGTTGGGATGGTAGTCAAGTCAAGGATCCGTGGGGCAGGTCGGGGGGATTGGTTGAGATGGTAGTCAAGTCAAGGATCCGTGGGCAGGTTGGGGGCATTGGTTGGGATGGTAGTCAAGTCAAGGATCCGTGGGGCAGGTCGGGGGGATTGGTTGGGATGGTAGTCAAGTCAAGGATCCGTGGGGCAGGTTGGGGGGATTGGTTGGGATGGCAGTCAAATCTCCGGGAGAAGAAAACTTGAGTGTTGGCAGTAGGGACAATAAGGAACAGGTGTGAGTGGGGCATTATAAAGGAGAATCAATAAGACTGCGTGATTAGTTGACAAGTCAAAGGAGACCAAGAGGGGGCTCCTGGGTGCCTCTCGTTGACCTGCGTAGAGGAAGTACATTTTGGTTTACAGGCGAGATTTCAAATGTTCTAAGTTTGAGATGACAATATTTGATGTTTCAAGAAAGACTAGAACGTGGATGGATAATTTGGGAGCCATTTACATCTCAGCTTTAAGGATAAACGGAGTCATTGAGATAAGATGTCTAGAAGGCTACGTGGACCTCAGCGCTTACGTCAGAACGCACCCACACCTGAGCTGGAGGGCAAGCCAAGGAGGGGGAGAGACAAGGCCTGGGCAGAGACGTGGGGACAGACCGTGGCCATGAAGCCAAGGGTGAAGACGGTTCAGTGGGGAAAGAGAGGTCCACGTAGGCAAATGCTTCAAAGAGGTCGCCACACATGGGGCGCATGGGTGGCTCAGTCGTTAAGCAACTGCCTTCAGCTCAGGTCATGATCCCAGCGTCCTGGGATCGAGCCCCACATCAGGCTGCCTGCTCAGCAGGAAGCCTGCTTCTCCCTCTCCCACTCCCCCTGCTTGTATTCCCTCTCTCGCTGTGTCTCTGTCAAATAAATAAATAAAATCTTAAAAAAAAAAAAAAAAAAGAAAGAAAGAAAGAAAAAAGAGGTCACCACACTCTCCCCTTGGGGACCTGCCATTCCCAAGATGGACAACCCACCATTCTCAGGCAGGCCTCCTCTCCCACAGCATGGAGACGGGGTCTGCCTGGTGACAGAGGAGGCCCTTCTGTCAAAACCTCAGTTCCAGATGCACAAAGGACCCCGGGAGCCATTTCAGGCCCTGCTTCCTGCGGTGGGCTCCTCTCCTAGGGCCCAAGGCTGGTATGTGGAGGGGAGAAGCTGGGGGGCTACAAGAACCACAGAAGTCACCGAGAACCTCCATTCCAGAGGATGTACCCCAGACTCCTAAGTCAGTTTCTATGTAGCCTAAAGAGTGGGTTCAAAGTCAAACAGAAGGAGAGAGGGAGGACTAGAAGGGCGAAACAAAGAGCATGTGGAGTGTTGACAAGGAGACCATAACCACTGCCTGGGAGTGGGAACACGTGAGCTGAGCAATGGCAATAAAACCTCTTACAGAAAACGTCTTCCTTGGGATGACCTTCAGGCGCCCAGCATGGAGCCCAGGGCCCCAGAAGCTTCCACAGACACTGAGGACCAACAGACCAGAGCTGACTGTCAGCCCTGCTGCATCCGCTCAGACGGATTCTTGGCTCTCCGGGATGCCGGAGGTTTGGCTCTCTTGTCTGGGATCAGACAAAAGGGCGATTTACACATCATCTCTTCTGTCTTCAAGTCTCCCCAGGGACCTCTCCACCATCTTGCCAATCTTCATGGATAGTTTACTGGCACTTAAAGGCCATCCTCCCAACCTCTCTGCACTTTATTTCTACTGGATTTATCAGGTCAGTGATGATGGTGATGATGGTGATGATGGTGGTGATGATGGTGAAGATGATGGTGATGATGGTGCTGATGGTGGTGGTGGTGATGATGGTGGTGGTGATGGTGGTGATGATGGTGAAGATGATGGTGAAGATGATGGTGGTGGTGGTGGTGGTGATGGTGATGATGGTGAAGATGGTGGTGATGGTGGTGAAGATGATGGTGATGATGGTGCTGATGGTGGTGGTGGTGATGATGGAGGTGGTGATGGTGGTGATGATGATGAAGATGATGGTGAAGATGATGGTGGTGGTGATGGTGATGATGGTGAAGATGGTGGTGATGGTGGTGAAGATGATGGTGATGACGGCGCTGATGGTGGTGGTGGTGATGATGGTGGTGGTGATGGTGATGATGATGGGGATGGCACAGGACCCTAAAAATCAAGTACTTCACCTCCATCTTCGCTCATTCGGTCTTCACAACTACCCTGGGAGGAGAGCTGGGATCACTGCCTCCATTTTGCAGGTGAGGACACTGAGGCTTGCAAAGGGGAAGCAACTTCCTCAAAGTGCTAAAATGAGTTGACGGTACCGCCTGCCTCGGAAACCTGGACTTTCTCCCTCCCAGCCCAGTGCCCCACCTCCAGTATCCTGTTGCCTCTGGATGCCCTCCCTCTCACCTCGACTGCATCCAACCTGATGTTCTCCTGGGTCCGCTCCTCAAATGATGGGTAGCCCCAAATCCTGTCTTCTCTTCCTGGCCAAAACCCACAATCATTTCTTTCACTTCTTTTCTTTCTTTTTTTTTTTTTTTTTTTTATTATTTCCATTTCCAACAGGACAGTGGGGGCTGGTTGCCCACGTTTTGGAGACAGTTTATCTCCAGCTGTTATCAGTTCTTTCCTCTGTCTCTTCCTTTGTTAATTCCAAGATGCCACAAACAGGAAAGACAGCGATAACATGGCCAGATCCCACGTTCACCCAACTCTGTGACCACTACCTGCTGCAGAACAGGGTGGGGTGCTTCTCCAGGAAAGAGGGGGGAAAGGAGCAGCGTGGCTGGCTCAGCTTCAAAAACGCACGCCCTGTCCTCTGACTCCTATGCAAGGCAAGCAAGACGCTGGGACCTATGACACAAAGCTCGGAGTCGAGGCACTCTGGATCGTCGCCATTTAGGAATGTGATGATGGTCTACACTGGATTTCCTAAAGTGGGTAGAGGGGAGCTTCCCCAGTAAGAAAGCTCCTCTGACAGCAGGGAGGCAGGACACCCTGGGAGGTGGGAGGTGGCTGATAAAGTCACACAGGAGGTGAAAATAACCAATCGTCAAAATACCTCAGTCACCAATAACAGCACAAACGCATATTTCTGTACGTTCGTCTTGGACTCTACATGTTAGGCATGCTGAAGGCTGAGAAACTGCAGGAAAGGGAGGCATGCTTTCCCCAGACTTCTGTCCGGCCTCGTACCCACACTGTCTCTCCTGGGCCATACCTCCAGGTGGCCGCGGGCTGACCCAAGGGCACACACAGCCCTGGCCTGAGACCGCTAGGGTTAACCATCCCTGAGGTTCCCAAGGGCCCCTCGCAAGGGAAGCAGTCACAGTGAAGTTGATGGGAAACCAGACCCACAGAAAGTAGGTAACTTGCCCAAGGTCACCCCCAGCATAACTGGTGGCGCTGGGACTGGAACTCAGATAGCCTGGCTCCAGAGTTCATACCCTTAGCCCTCAGGGGCTTCCAAATACCCCAGATGGTGGCAGCTCCTCGCCCCTGGGGTCTGGACACGGCTTTGGCATCCAGCCCCAAACCCTGGGTGTCAAGTCCGGTGAACAGGCTCAGGGCTCGAGCCTGGGCAATGTTGTTGTTGGATAAAAACCATGTGGAGCTACAAAGCAACAGAACCAGTCCCCCCCCCCCCCCCACCGTGGGGCCGGTAAAAGGGCCGCTCAGGCCAGTGGAAGAAGTGCTGCTCTCCCCAGGGTGGCTACTAACGGGGACAGGACACTCATCTGGGCCCGTCAACCCTGGTCTGTTTGGTGAAAAACAAGGAAGTCGGTTCCATCCTTTAGAGTCACACCTCCGAAGCCAAGAGTCATGAACTTGGAGTTGTTTTTCCAGCGGTGGAGACGACTTTCCACTGATCTGCACCCCCGCTCCCCCGCTCCCCCGCTCCCCGGCTCTGCTTCGTAAGGAATGACACACATTTTCGAGAAGGCTGGCCAGGTGAGGAGTTCAGCCCAAGGCCGCGCGCAGAGAGACGCTCGCTGACCCTGGCTGAGAGCATGAGTCACAGCGCCGAGCTCCAACCAGCGCGAGCTGGCCGAGTCCCATCCCTAATCCCTCTGCAAAATACAATCGCTGAACGTACACCTCACCAACCTGTTTCCTTCCTGCGGCACCGCTGACTTCTCTCAGACCTCCCCTCCGTTGCCCGAGGGGTGCCTCTGGTCCCCTGAAGTCCTCATTCAACATATCCACCAATCCCTGGGCCTCCTGAACTGGTCACTGGCCCCAGAGAGCTCAGGGCGCTGGGACACTGGTAGCAAGAATCCACCAGTTTGAGCTCCGTTTCCAAACGCCTTCCCTCTTCCCTGTGCCCCTTGCAAGACGGTATGGCACCAGCTCGGGGAAACTCCCAGAGAGGGGACGGCGAACCCCCTGCACCCAGGAGAGCCGGGAACCCCACCAGGTGGCCACACCAAAGAGAAGGCCACAGCCACGTTCACGGCAAACGCTCTCAAAGCACCTACTATGTGCCAGGCATCATCCAGGCTGGATGCTGCCGTCTGCAGCCCCAGAAGGCACAAGCGGGATCAACAGGTGCAACTTCCAGAACCCTTCTCCAAGGACTGACCTTGCAAGAGAGTGAGCACCTGCCACCAGAGGGGACAGAGCGGAGGTTCGGTGCTCTTTGTCGGGGTTAAGGGTAAAGGGGAGTCCTCTGCTGGGCAGGGGATCGGATACTGGACAATCTCTAAGGCCCTCTCGACCCCCTACATTCACGAAGTCTATAAAAACCCGATGCAAAGAAAGATGGACACACGCACGCGTGCGCGCGCGCACACACACACACACACCCCAGCCTTCCCCGGACACTAGCGCACCTTTCTTGCAGAGACTGAGATTTTTACCCCAGGCTATTTGCCCCTACGGGCGGAGCCACCCCCCCCCCCAAATTCGCGCCCTGACCTGATGAACTCTCCGGGCAGGAGGTGACAGAGAAGGGTCATAGGAGCTTGCTTGAGTTCAAGTTCTTCCCAAACGACTCACTTTCGGGCTCCGGCCACCACCCCACGGGCACCTTCGCCTTCTCCCAGCCCCACTCTCTGCACGCGGGAGGCAGGTGTCTGGGACCCAGGTGGGAACCCCGCCGCCGGCTCCGAGCCACTGCTGGCAAAGCCGGGGCCCCCGTGGGCGCTGCCTCCTCCCTGCAGGGCCTCCGCTGTGCAAAGCAAAGCGTGGTGCCAGCCTGCTTTCAATATCCGCTCGTCCCTCGCTGGCCTACCAGCCAGACGGTCCCCCCACCCTCTTCTCTTTGAAGAAAAGTGATTTAATTTCATGAGACTTTGGGGTAATCATGTTATGATCTTCAACATTAACCAGAACCAACTCCCTGCTACAGGAGGGTGGGGAAGGAAAGGGGAAGAAAAAAGTAAACAGTCCCATTCGGGAGTGCCAGAAATGAGAGCCGGGGGGAGGGGGGGGGTGGAGAAAAAAAATCACAGCAGCTGCTTTGCCGGTTCCCCTGTTGAGGACGGGCCTCTGCCAGAAACGGGGGCCTCTGTGCCAAGGTTTCTGGAAACAAGGAAGTTGGGCTTGGCAGGGCCTCCATTTCTACAGGTTAATCAGCTCAATTCAGGGGAGGGGGACAGATATTGGTTTTCATTCCCCAGCCTCCCTCTTATTCCCACCCCACCCCCATCTCCACTCACTTCCCCAGCACGCTGCAACCCCCCCCCACCCCCGGCTGAGGTGACCTGACATCTTTCTGGGCCCGAGCTCGGGGCCTCCCTGCCTCCTCTCCAAGGCCGGGACGCAGAGTTCCCTGAAGGGCTTCGCTTCCATGCCCCCTGCCCACCTCTCAAAGCTTTTCGGGCCACAGAATGAGGCTTGGTGATACCGTCAGGTTGAGAGAAGGCAAGAAGTTGGGGGCGGGGGGGAGGGTTTCCAAAAAGAAAAGGAGTACTTCAGGGCACAACCCCGGAATAGTGCATCTAAGGGTTAGCCGGAGCCAGCGAGGAATTCTCATGAACAATGGTCCTTCTTGGCCGACAGTCCAAGGGTGTGGTGCTAGCTTGAAAAAACAGCAAATAACCCAGGCTCCAGGGCCACCAGGGAGGGGGCTGGTGTGAAGCTGCGAGGCTGGGGCCAGGGCCTTCATGCAGACACCCAGGAGGTGGCGGGGTCGCACAGGAAGGTAGTCCCGTTGGGGCTGCAGCCCTGAGACCTGCCGGCAGAGCTGGGGTCTGCTTCCCGGTTCTGGCTTCCCGCCCATCTCTCGGGGTTGCCTGTCTGCTCAGACCCCACAAAGGCCTCTGCGGGTTCTCCAGCGCCCCCCCCTCCTCCCCAGGGATGCCGAAACTACAGCACCTGCTAGGGGCTGTGGCACGCACGGACCACCCTGCCACCTAAGGTCCTGCTCAGTCCCCAGCATCCATTCAGCTTTCAAGCTGGGACGCCGAGCATCGGAAGACTCCCAGAGGGAAACGAGACCCTGGACATGACTCTGAGACATATGTTTGTGGTTTAAGTCCCTTTCTAGGGTGTAGGGAAAACAGTACGAGTGAAATCGGCCACCGTGCCGCTATGACAGCCACATCACCCCGCCCCCCAGGCCTCCAGTCGGGGCTGTTGGCTGAGGCGCATGCGCGTGGGCTTTCCCTCCGCGGGGCAGGCAGGTGGGCACCCCCACCCCTCACCCCCGGGCCTAGGGTCCGGTGGAAGCCAAGTGCGTTGGCCTCCATGGGGCACGACGGTGCCGGATGGAGAAACTACAATGCGTTTTAATAATAACATTTTTGTCTTTGCGAACACGTTTTCGGTCTTTGGTTTGTTTGCTTTTCAACTTCATATTTAAAAAATTTTTTAATTTAAGATAAAGGTCAAACAGAATGGAACGGAGGGATTATAAAGACTAATTATGGAGAACGTGAAGAGATATGATTATACCAGAAAAGTGATCAAAACGGGCTTAGAGCAAGCCTTCGACCATGTCGGGAGCTTAGTGTGTCGGTTCCAGGGACTGCCCTTTAAATGCCCCAGAAATACTGAAGAAAATCGCTCCATCCAAGGGTATCGGTGTTCAACCTGGGTTGCATCAAAATTAGATCTGTGTCCCCAGAGAGAGCAGACGCCTCCAGGCAGCCCATGGGGGTGAAGAGGAGCTGGGCTCCCGAGCCCCACAGCCTTAGTGGCTTACCACTACTCTCTCAATACCGAAAGTTCCAAGAGGCCGGAGGAACCGAGGTCTGTGGGGAAGGGGGCAGCTAGGGACCGGAGAAGGGCTCCTTGGGAGGCACCGTGGAAGGAACATTCTGAAACAGAGGACTCCAGAAGTCTTGAGAAGCTCCAGTTGGGGGTCTAACCACCATGAATTGATTCACAAAGCACATGTCTCTTAAAAGCGAACTGCAGGTCAACAGAGCTTGGATTAGTGGCAAAAGATTTAAGTTCTAATTCCGTAACATTTGTCCAAGGTCGGGGGGGGGGGTGGTAGGCTAAAGGATCTGGGCTTCCTCCATACCGACTCCCTGTGTCTCTATGACCTCTCTAAATAGTGGAGTGAGTTTAGACAAAAGTCACACAATTCCCTTTCCGGAAGTGGGGAAAGAGCCACAGATGAAATTTTCCGAGTCGTCCTCGCCAGTAGCTTAAGTAAAATCCACCCAGAAGGGGCACGGCTAACACTTCTTGGACACTTGCTATGAACCAAACACGGTCCCATGCACCTGAAGTAACCCATTTGATGCACAGCAATCACATGAAGGGTCGTCACCATGACCCCCAACAGATATTGGGAGAACCCTCCCGGGAAGGGCTCTCTCAGAAGGCTGCCCGCTTACTCCCACGCTACCCACCGAACTCTTCCCGGGAGGGTGGTCCTCGTGGTTCACGCAATCTGTGGCATAACATGGGGGGGGTCTTGGCCCATTCACCAAGGAAGACAAAGGCGGAACATATTAGGGCTAGAGATAGAGGGTCAAAACCTCAAACATTTTCTTAACGTGGGGATCAACTCAGTCTTTCTTCCTTAGAAACACCTGGAAACCCTGTGAAACACTTTTTCTTGGGCTCTGCACGTTCATCCTCCAAACTGCCTTTTGGCCCTTCTGTCCCCAGATCACGGTTGGTGACAAAAAGCTAGGCCCCCGAGATGCAGACAAGGCAAGACCTCAAAGGTCAAGGAGCCCGGGGAAGAAGCCGCTCAGCGGACTCAAACTCTTCTCGAAAAGGAAATGACCTCCTTGGCCTTATTATTTTGTTTTTGCCAAAGCGAAAGTGGATCAATCCACATTCAAACCAAAATAGTTTATACGCGGGAGTCTGCTGAGGGCTTTTTAATTATGAAATATGCAAGAAAACATATTATTAATTATGAAATACGCAAGAAAAAAAATTCATTCTTCTGCTTTGCAAAAGCAACAGATCTCTAAAGAAGACCAGAAAGAAATGTCCCTAAAACTTAATTCCTACTCATTTTGTTTAATTCCCATAACTATAAACTAGCTGAATAGACCTTTAAAATGTTTTAATAGGAAAATTCCTGGGAGGGGAAGTGAGATGTTGGTGTCTAAGAGGTTCAAATTTAACAGCTGAGAAATGTGTCTCAGCAGCCCGCAATGCCCACAGGATTGTGAAATTCACCAGCACGCGGCTCCTGGTGCTAGGTCTTTGGAAACCGTGGAAGAAGCCAGGCTGGGAAGCCAGAGGCTATTTGCAAGAATGGGAAAAGCTGGTGTCCTACTTTGAAAAGCAGATGAGCTTATTCCTAGACTCACGGAGGGGTGGATTGCTCCGCGGGACTTGGAAACCTGCCGCTCCCTCTCCTTCACCGTGGATCCCCTGCTAAAAACTTGGGGTTGACACGTTGTTCCCTCCCAAGGGTCTAAAGTGAGAACAGACCTATAAGACAAAAAAAAAAAAAGGACCTTCACCAGGGAACATAATCTGACTCTCTATTCACACCAAAGAGGTCCTTCTATAAGCTCATCAATGCCTTTTTAGCTTGGTGGTTTATGCAGCTATCCAGCCAATAAACCTTTATTAAGTGTCCCCAGGGAGGCATTGAGCACAGTGCTGGGAGCTCTACCGAGGGAGAAGCAAATGTGTGGGTTTGGGTTGCAGGACCCAGGGCCTGGGCAGGGAGCATCGTGGCTAAGGAGCGATGCACTTGGCATTCGTCCCCCAAGCCCGGAGCCCCCCCCCCTTGCATCTCACCTGGTGGCAGGTGGGACACACAGACACGCCTGCAAGAACTCCACACCCAGGCCCGGAGTACCAGAGCTCCACCAACTCATACGCAAACCTAACGGGACCTGGGAGCCGGCTGAAGAGGTTGGAAGACGGGAGCTGGGAACAGTTGCAAGAGGGCCTCAAATTCTGTGCGGAGTTTGGACTTGATTCTGTAAGAGTCGGGGATGGAGACTCAGAATCACAGGAGCAGGGAGCTCGGAGGGCGATGTGCCAACCAACAAGGGGTATGTAAAGGAATATCTACAGTGTGGGGCAAATGTACCTTATTTCACTGAAACCTGTATCTATTATCATGAAAACCGTTACTTTAAGGTAGCACGAGGCTCAAAGACGCTGAGATACAAAATATCTGTTCTCTTCTATGGCTTCCTCCCCAACTCAGAGCACAGATGCCTTCTCCAAACTCATGTCCACAGTCTACGGAAGACGTCTTCAACAATTGTAGGAGTCAATGTCATGTCCGCATCCCTACCGATGGGTCCGTGTGCAATACCAGTTACTTACGGCACCCCGGAGATCGATTTGACCACTCTGGTCATCCATCACGGGGTTTCCCGTTTGGTCCGCACAGAATGCAACCCAAACAAGTCTAGAGCGCCTTTAATACAACTAGTGATTTTCTTCGCCCAACAAGAATATATGCTATTGCATTGTATTCGTTTTTTCAATATTTTATGACTACATCCACAAGGGGAGGGGATGTCCACTCTATTGCATTCCTTTCCAGGCACACATTATACATGCATTTTATACCTCTCTCCAGATGCCCCGGATACATAATATATAATCTCACGCTAAAGGTCGATAGTGTAGCAGAGAAGGGAGGATGAACAAAGTGATGAATGAGGAACTTGTGCATTCACGGTCAACTCTGTTTGTTACGGCAATGTGTTTAAATGAAGCGTTCCTGCCAGGAAGTTGCCTGTAAAGGGTGAAGCGTTTAAATGTCCACATACTCCGCTAACCCTAGAGCACAGACCACCTACTGAGAGCCCAGCAGCAACCTGCTCGTGGTCATTCACACCTTCCCTCCTTTGCTCAGTGCAGGCGGTTCACTGAGTTCGCTCACTGTCCCCAGGACGGTCCCAGGACTGGGGCGCGGAAGTCGCAAATGTGCCCGAGTGGCACATTCTGGCCAGTGTCAGGAGACAGGCATGAAATGCTCAAGTGTGTAAACAGGATGATTTCAGACGCTGTGATGACACGGGGTGTGAGGCCCCTACCTCGGATCTGGGGGGGGCGGGGGGCGGCAGGATAGGCCTCTCTGAGCGAGGCACCGGGGCTGGAGCCTGAGCTGCAGGAAGACAGGGGCAGGTGGGAGCCCCAGGTCTGGTGGGAAGGAGGGAGGCAGGCAGGGCGGCGCGGTGGGAACCTCAAGGGGCTTAGAGCAGCAGGTTTGCGATCTGATGAGATTACACTGCTGCCCTGTGCAAATGCATCAAGGAGGGGCCCCGGCAGAAGCTAGAGAGCAAGGAAGAGGCTACCAGGGCCACTCGTGGGAAGGCAACAGTGCTGGCTCGCGAGAGGAGGTGGAAGAGACGGAGGAGAAACATTCCAAATAGTACTCACCAGACTCCTGGAGGAACTGACTGGACAGAGGGGGAGCAGGGGGTGGGGAGAGGATGTGGGGCGTCGTCTCCTAGGTATCTGGCCTGAGCAGTGCAACACGCCTGAGAGACCTCCAAGTACGGGGAGAAATCGGGAGCTGCAAGGTTTGGAGCTCGTGGGCGCACCAGGGCCAGAGAGAGAAAACGGAGAGGGTTTGCATGGCTTCGTGTAAGGCCAAGAGAAAGGGTGACGTCATCTACAGAGAGGATGTATACGTTGAAGAGAGGAGAGAGCTCGGGCTTGACTCCCCAGTGTGGCAATCAGACAGAGGAGGAGGGGCCAGGAGACAAGGCTGGGCAGGAAATAGACAGATGGGCGCATGCGCAGACAGACGCATGACTGGATGGGCGGACGCACGCATGCACGGACCAAGGCATGCACGGATGGACCCATGCATGGATGGAGGCATGCACGCATGCGCGGATTTGTATGCAAACAGCCCTAACCAATTACTGTAATCAGCAAAGTAAATAGGACTACTTCCGCAATACACTCATTATCTTCCCCGCTGGCTTATGGTTTCTACATCCCTACAAGGCAATATAATCCCTCTTTCCTACTCCTCCAAAGACGGCAACAAACTACCACTGGCCACTAGACCTTGACCAAGCAATAGCCAAATAAGGGACCTATAACTAGATATGCTCTACATTGCTTACTTAATGCTTGAAAGATAAGTAAATCGTACTGGAAAACGCTGGGTAAAGTGATCAAGATGGATTTCTCGCCTTCCCACAGGACAATAAGGCTGTTACAATAGCAACTTCCTCGAGGCATGCATCAGTCTTGGCTAAAACCACGTAATAACCTTATTCATAGCAAGGCGTGGAACCTTTGGATTACAGACTAAAGCCTGCCTTTGAGCTCAGACCATGGAGAAACACCATTTTGTGCTTAGCGTAGTAAAAACACCACAAAGCTTGGATAGTCATTAATAATGATATCTATACAAGGCTACAGGATGGATGGAAATTAGTCTTTCCTTAAAAAAAAAAGGTATTATCGTCTCGTCTCAGGAGGTGGGATTTCTTAGTAGAAAAAAAGGAAAAGCAGAAGTTCGAGAAGATGGGCTTTCAGGTTTTAAATAGGCATCTAACAAATTTTTAAAATGTTTGCCACAACCCTGTATTTTTTTTCCCCCTTCACATAAAGGCAATGCTGGCAAGAACTGTGACATTTCTACTATGAGTTGACATTGTCACACCTACGGTTACACTGGGTGTCAGATATCCTCATCACGTGATCCGTGAAATGCAATGCCTGAACATAATGTTATGTGCTATTTTTCTGAGCTTTCTCTTGAAAAGCAGGGTAACTTCTTGGGTAGTAGTAATTTACCTTTCACACTTCTGTAATAATCAAGGTGCCTGATTGCCCTGAATAACATTCCCAGCTGTCAGAATATTTCGTGGCTGTGAATTAGCATTTCAAAACCTTTTGAAACCCGGGGTAGGAGGGCTTTTTCCCTTCTCTAAAGACTCTGCTGGCTGCAAAGAAGCAAGTGTTCACTACCCACCTGGAGAAGCCCTGTTTCTGTCGGGGAATATTGGAGAGACCTTTCAAAAAATGGGTCAAAAGGCTCAAGCAGCATTCTGGTTCCATAACCCCACGGTCTGAAATTTCCCCCAAACTGTCTTAAGTTTAAACATTTTGGGTCAATGTCCCCTGTAACGCATTAAAATATCCTGAAAATCTCAACACTTTCAGCACAGAAACATTTTCCTACCTTGCTTCTCCAGCCCAGGGAATAGGCGTCAAGGTCCATCAAGGTCCGCTAGACCACAATCTCTAACCTCGAGTTGAGAAAACCATACCACGAAAGCCTGGGGTCCTGAAATTGTAACAGTGGCCTCAGAAGTCTTTTTTGCTAGCGAGACCCAGGTGTGAGGATCCGCCGAGATAGGACACACCCAGTGGCCACCATTTGCACCTTCCCATCAAGCTTGTCTCCTACTAAAAACCAGTCCTGGTTCTCCATTGGCTATCAGTGGTTGACGAAGTGTGGCCTCCAGGCCAGCGGCACCCGCCCGACCTGGGAACTTGTTAGAAACGCACATTCTGGGGCCTTCTCCCAGACCTCTTGAGTCTCTAAGGAAGGGCCTGGCAATCTGTGACCCTGACCACCACTTGCCTATAGAAACCCAACATGGCTCAACCGGCCGCCATCTTGCCCGTGCTACTCTCCACTCCATCCCCTCCACCCTCCCCCTACCCCAAGCCTAGGTCCTAGGCAAACTCCTTCAAGGACCAGATGCCCCCTGAAAATGCCAGCCCCGCCCTTTCCCTCCAGGCCATCAGCACTCATACACTTCCCTAGAATCTGCCCCACTCCTCATGCCATTGGTCCCACAGCCACTGAAGTAACCCAGAGGTTACTCCCTCTTCCGCAAGACCTCCTCCACTTCCCTGGGAACTGTGGGGCTCTCCTGGTGGGATCAGAGGCTCCCTCACCCCCAGGGCTCAAAGACACGCACACTCAGCTGTACGGAGTCCTCGGGATTTAGACCTGCCCTCTGGTGTCTTCCCATCTATATGAATCTTTTTTTTTTTTTAATTGAGATGAACGTCACATAACATACAATTAACCAGCTAAAGCATACAACTCAGTGGCAGTTAGGACATTCACAGGGTTGTACCAACACCACCTCCGTTTAGTTCTGAAACATTTCCATCACCCCCAGAGAAGACCTCATAACCATTCTAAGCAGTCCCTGCCCATTTTGCCTTCCCTCCAGCCCTTGGGGAAAGACTAATCTGCTTTCCACCTCAATGGATTTGCCTGTCCTGGCGAGATGAACGAATGAAGTCATAGAGTATGTCATCCCTGTGTCCAGCTTCTTTCACTCAGCCCAATGTCTTTGTGGTTCAGTGGTTTCACGGGCTTTCATTTCCTTTTTATGGCTGAGTAATATTCCATTGTGTGTATGTATGCCACGTTGTGTTTATCCATCCATCCAGCAATGGACCTTTGGGTTGTTTCCATCTTTTTGGCCGCTGTGAAGAATGTCAAGAACGCTGATGTACCAGACTCTGTTTGATCCTCTGCTTTCCGTGAGTTTGGATTTATACCTAGGAGCGGAACTGCTGGGCATCACAATGAATGTCACAATGATAACATGGAGGGCTCACTACGTCCCAAGCATTTTGCTAACCACTGTATGTGTAAGGACTTAGCTCATGCTCACAACAGCCCTGCGAGGTATGTACGGTTATTACCAACCCTGTCTTTCAGACAATTGAACTGAGACCCAGAGAAATTGAGGAACTCGCTCGAAGTTATGAGACCAGGAAGGGGCAGGGCTAAGATGAATGAGAACACAGACTTTTGTTTTTTATTTATTTGAGAGAGAGTGAGAAAGAGAGAGAGAGAGAGAATGAGCAGCGGGAGTGGGAGAAGGAGAAGCAGACTCCTGACGTGGGGCTCGATCCCAGGACTCCAGGGTCATGACCTGAGTCAAAGGCAGACACTTCACCGACTAAATCACCCAGGTGCCCCCACAATGTGGACTCTTAAACCATCAGCCTCTCCAGTGATCAGTTTCTCTCACCTTATTAAAAACAAACACGAAAAAAAAAAAAAAACACGAGGGGTGTGTGTAAGTGTGTGTGTGTGTGTGCATGTGTGTTTGGGGGAGAACAGTCCTGATACCTGAGGATCAAAACACAAAACCAAGTAAAACATAGTAAAAAAAGCTCATGATGAAAAATATCTGGTCTTCAGCATCTACTGCTACTTTTGATTCTTTTAAGGTTTCTTTCTTTTTTTTTTTTTGAGGGCCGATCATGCATCAAGTATCCCACATAGGTCCTAATACTCACCAAAATCCCATAAAGATAGGTATAATTACCTCCATGTTATGGACAGGAATAGTGATGCTTTATTTTTTTTTTTTTAAAGATTTTATTATATTTGAGAGAGAAAAAGAGAAAGAGACAGCATGAGCAGGGGGAGGGGAAGAGGGAGAGGGAGAAGCAGACTCCCCACTGAGCAGGGAGCCCGATGCGGGGCTTGATCCCAGGACCCCGGGATCATGACCTGAGCCGAAGGCAGACGCTTCACCGACTGAGCCACCCCGGTGCCCAAAAGTGACGCCTTAAATACACAATGCTATTTATTAAGATGGGGTTGGCCTCCTGGGGCTGTCTGGGCCAGGACAGAGTCCTATCCACTTCCATATGCTACGTCCAACAAAACGGGATCACTGAGGTTCATACTGACGACCTGAATCATTCAAAACAAAAGCCCCAAAAAAACAAAAAACAAAAACAAAAGCCCAATCGTGTTTGGAGCACTCTTTGTTAAGAAGGCAGATAAGTATAAAATGCATTACAGAACGATGCTATTCCAAGTTGCCCTTAGAGGAGGCTGGGGGTAATTTTCCAGCAAATTTTCTTCCGCAGAACCTCTCAAGCCTGTTGATGGCCAGCCGGTCATCGAGCCTACGTGGTGGGCGGACAAGGCTACCTTCGCACCTGACGGCTTTACAGAGATGTTCTGTACACCGCGATCGGGGGAGGAATGATAAAAACAAGGGAGAAACAGCAGTCACGGTATCACGGACCGGGACTCAGAAATGCCCAAGAAATCAATCCAAACAGGGATGGGCTACATTAAGCAGAATGAGAAGGGTCACCGAGAAAGAGCCCGACAGGTCAGGCTCTGGCCTCCGGAAGGCGATCGGCAGAAAGAGGACAAAGCTAGGACGTGAGTGTCAGCCCCGAGCCATCACTAGGTAACAGATCCAGGGGGTCAACGTGGGATCTGTGTGCAATCAACCACTCAGGTGTCCAAGTGAGGGCTAAGTGATGAAGTTATTTCAGCCCATGTACCCGTCTGCCTGTTGTTTACATAGCAAATTGAGCGAGGTCAAAAATAAAAGATGAATATAAGTTGGTACCAGGCCTTTCCTTACAAACCACGTCCCCTAGGGGCCCTAGGGGTGCCCTACCAGGCATCCCCTCCCCATGAGATTGTATAGGAAGAAGAATCCTACGGTGGGGGCAGGGGCTGGCTGGCTCAGTCTACAGAGTGTGCGATTCTTGATCTCGGGGTTGTGAGTTCGAGCCCCACGGTGGGTGCAGAGGTGACTCAAAAAAATAAAATCTTAAAAAATGACAAATTCTAAGAATGAAAAACATTTGGAGAGCAAGTGGGACAAGAAGTAGCAGAGGGTCTCTGCTCAGCTGTGGGGCAGGTGGGCCTCGTAACAAGCACACCTGAATGAGGCACGTTCTCTTGACCGTCTGTCTTACCAGCTTCTCCTCGCCTGTGATGCTGGACCAGCCCTGAATCTTACCAGTTCTTTCCTCCAAAGACTGGCCGGCTTCTTTTCCATCCCTCCCGCTGCTAACCCAGGCAAGTCTGCCCCTCACCTGAGTCCAACATCCTTCCCGCTGCCGGTTCCTGGGGCGGTCCAGTCCACTGTCCCCCGTGCTCCCCTGCCTGGAGCAGGATCCCCGGATGTCCCCATGGGGCCCAAGTGTCCTCACTGGCCTCCAAGAGTGGCTCGAGGCATTCTAGCCGACCTTACTTATTAACAATGCTCTGTGCACACAGCAGAGACGGTTCCCTCCGCCAAAGCTTGATGGCTGCTCCTACCGAGTGGGGGCTGAGGACGCCGAGCTCCTGCACCACACCCGTCACCGCCTGCACCTCATCGCACGGGCTAGAAATCCTGCTTCTGGACTCGGAGCAGAGCCTGGCGGAGCTGAGAGTCACGCTCCGCCCACGGGCATTTTTGGCTGGGCTGCGCTAACGGCCTCACTCACCCTCTGGACGGTGCTCCACAATACAAGAAGGCCCTTCCTTGGCCCCAAACGGCCCTGGCTGTCACCTGCGACCCCATAGTCTCCAGGCTGAGCAGCCCCTGGGGCAGAGCCGACGGGCTAGACCTTCTGGGCGTCTCTGGCTCAGGTCCCCCAGCCCGGGGCCCTTTCCCGCTTCTCCTTTGTGCCCATTATGCACCAGCTGCCAGACCGGTCAGCCGCCTACCTGAAACCCTCCTAAAGCTTCCTGTGGTCCTCAGCATAAAATCGAACCTTCTCACCGAGCCCACAACGCCCGTCCTGATGGCGGCCCCCATGCTTTGCTCTCCACAGCTTCTCCCAAGGCCCCCTTCCTCAAACACAGCAGCCTCCTTCCTGCAAAGGGACCTTCATCTTGCTCTCTTGACCTGGAAGGGTCTCACCTTCCCTCCCCGTGCGGCTGGCTCCTTCCCATTCAGGTCTCAGCTCCAACGCACCTTCTCAGACAGGCCTCTCCCGGCGCCTTGTCTAACGCTGCCCTCCACGCAATCACTACCTGCTATTACCTCCCGGCATGTACGTCTGAAACATTGGTTTTGCCCACAGAACACGTGCTGCACGAGAGCAGAGACCCTGCTTGACCACACTGGTGTTTGCGGCCTGCAGAACTCTGCCTGGGCACAGCGGCTGTTCAGCATGATCAGTGAGCAAACGAGTGGATAAGTGAGTGAGTGAGTGAAGGAATGAAGGAACGGGAACAGGAATAAGAGAATGAATGGAACGAATGTATGCATGAGTAAGTGGGTGGATGGATGGGTCGTCAGATGGATGGCTGGATGGACAGACGGTTGGATGGCTGGGTGGATGGATAAATGAGAAAAAGAATAAGCAGATGAATGGAATGAATGTGTGAGGGATGAATGGGTGGATGGGTGGGTGGGTGGATGGAAGGAAGGATGGATGGATGGGTGGGTGGGTGGACGGATGGAAGGAAAGATGAGTGGGTGGATGGAAGGAAGGATGGGTGGGTGGATGGATGGATGGATGGGAAGATAGATGGATGGAAGAATGGGTGGAAGGATGGGTGGATGGATGGGAAAAGGAATAAGCAGATGAATGGAATGAATGTGTGAGGGATGAATGGGTGGATGGGTGGACAGATGGAAGGAAGGATGGATGGGAGGGTGGGTGGGTGGATGGAAGGAAGGATGGATGGATGGGTGGGTGGGTGGATGGATGGAAGGAAGGATGGATGGATGGATGGATGGGTGGGTGGGTGGATGGATGGATGGGAAGATAGATGGATGGAAGAATGGGTGGATGGATGGGAAAAGGAATAAGCAGATGAATGGAATGAATGTGTGAGGGATGAATGGGTGGATGGGTGGGTGGATGGAAGGAAGGTGGATGGATGGGTGGGTGGATAGAAGGACAGACGGATGGATGGATGGATGGATGGGAAAAGGAATAAGCAAATGAATGGAATGAAGGTGTGCATGAATGACCGGATGGATGATGAATGAATGGGTGAATGAGTGAACGAGAAAAGGGACGACTGAATGACTGCCTGAGTGTGCCCAGGAACGAGGGAGTAGCTGAAGGAAAGCCGCAGGGTACGCAGAAGTATCTGAATCAGACAGGCACCCACCTAGGGGGTCCTCTGCCCCACCTGCGACCCTTCGCCCAGGGGGCGCGGACGCCAGCCGAGCCCAATCCAGCCTCCGGGCATCCGCTGCAGTGCCCACGTAGCCCACCCGAGAGGCTGCCAAGAGGGCATGCGCACTTTGTTCTCCCTTTCCGTAACCCCGATAAAACTTTTACTCTGTCCATTTACACCACCATTGTTTGGCCCTCCCCTAAGGAAACTTCAAAACTAGAATCCCCTTCTCCACTCATCTTCCCCTAGGTTGCGACAGAAATGTTCCATTTAGCATTCCTAAAGGTCCATTAGCATCCCAAAGCCGCTCGGCTGGAGGTTGTTTCCGCAGGAAGGGCTGTGGGCGGCTGCCACCGGGCCGGGCCAGGCCGGGCAGTGCTGGAATCGAAACAGGAGGAAGGGGGAGGACGGAGGGACTCAGCCCCCTGCCACCTGGCATTATCTCCTGCCTCGCTCGCCAAACCCAACCTGTCCTCTCGGTCCAGATATTTGAGTGTGTATTCTCGCCCTCCGACTCCCATTCTGAAGAATTCCGCCCCCCACCCCTTTCTTGGGGCCTCACGAGGGCACCTTTCGACAAATACCACACAGGGGGACTTTTCACTCCAAAGAAAGACCCCCTCTCCAAGGCAAGCTGAATATCCTCATTATAGAACAAACAGGGGTGGGGGGTGGGGGTGTTAATCCTTCCCGTGCCACCCCCTCCCCTCCATCCTGGCTCAAAGAGAAAGCAGAAGCCGGTCCCTGAGCGAGCGAGTGAGCGAGCGAGGCAGGTCAGACAAACCTGGGCAGATGGCGGGCCTCGGGGATGACTCTAAGTTTTCCATCCTTTCCCCAGGCCCGCAGGAGCGACTCCTCCCGAGTTAACATTCGGGCTTGGTGCGGCACATTGTTCTAGATAATCGCCCTGCTGCTGAAATTAGCCTGCGAATCAGACAAAAAAACCCTCCTGGAAAGCCTAACCCAGTTGCTAGGTTCTCTGGGAGACAGAATCGCGTTAGCGGTCTGCCTCTGAGCTCCCCTCCAAGTGGGTTCTCCTTTCCCACGGCAGCCTGGCCTGTCCTATATAGAGCCTACGAAATTAGACAGCAGGTGTCCGATAGGGACCCCTGCCAAAGCAAAGGGAAAGACCAGCCGGTCCCTGGGGAAGGGCCCCCCTCCCGCAGCCTGGGCACCCGGAGGGGCCAAGGTGTTCAGGGCTCCACCCAGCACCCAGCTCCCCTTCCACTGTCCCCAGTCCCCGGCATTCCAGAAGTCCTGCAGCTCACTCCCACAGAGGACACCCTCGCTGGGGACGGGGCTGCAGGACTCCGCGCGCTGGAGAGGCGAAGAGGGACACAGGGACTTCCTTAAGGGTTAATTTCGAATGAAGTGACCATTAGTTGGGGCTCTCAGAGACAGCTCTGCCAAGCCTCACCGAAGTCCAAACAGCAGCGGGGAAGGCCAGCTCCTTGGAACATTGCCCAGGAATTGGAAGGAGCGGGGCTGGTCTGGGAGAAAGGGATGAGGACAAGGTTCAACCACCTTATTTTTTTTTTTTCCTGGAAAAAGCCAGATAACAACTACTGGGGGCTCCTGCAGGCCACACAGCGTCCATGGCAGTTACAGGGCCCTACAAAAAGCAGCCACGGGGGGGAGGGGGGGGTGTCCCTAAACAAGTGGGCGTGGCCACGTGCCAACACGAGTTTATTTACAAACCAGGCACCGGGCAGAATCTGGCCCGCAGGCTGATTTTGCCAACTACATATGCGGCCCAGGTCAGCCCTGGGACAGACCAACCCCAGGCCTGGTGCTTTGTTCACTGAACGAATTCCATTAATAACCCACACTGTAACAGCGAAGTCCGTTAGGTCACAAAGTTCCGGAAACCAAGGCTCTTCCCTGAAAAGCACCTACTATGCGCCAGGACTGCGGTGAGGATAGAGGGATGGAGATAGGCCCCCCACCGGGGGAGCCCCGAGGCATGGGAGTTTGCTCTGATGCAGCAGCAGCATCACACTTTGTCTATCACAGAGTCCTGTCCGTGGCCACACACACACACACAAACACAGGGACTGATGATCTTTACATACTAGGGCGTGAATACGCCAATGTAGTTAGCCATTGCTTTCCAGGATGTGTGTGTGTGTGTGTGTGTGTGTGTGTGTGTGTGTGTCTCTCTCTCTCTCTCTCTCTGTACAATATAGACCCGGATTATAGATATAGAGAGGTAAAATGAAGACAAGACAGACAGATCTAGATTCATGCAAATCTGGGACAAACACTTGCAAATACCTATTTACGCACCTGTGTGCTCCCTGAGGGCGGGCACGGAGAGGGAGACCTGCCAAGGCACAGGGAAAGCACGCTTTAAATGCACTCGGTCATTCCCACGGTCTCTGACCGTGCCTTTAACTCTGGCTCGCTGTCTCTTGCGTCCCTCTGGTCACGCGGGAGACCCAAGGGACAGAACCCGGAGGGGTCTACGTAATAACACAGACTGAGCCACCACGTAAAGTACGTGGCCTGCTTTGCACACTACCTGCTTTGCTTTTATTTAAAAATGAACCGTGAAGGAAAGCAGCCGCGCCCAGGCACCCACATGCCCCAAGGCGGGGAGGGGTTAGACGGGGAAGCAGGTGGATGGGAGGACCACCCTTGGGCCCATCGCCCAGTCTCGGCTGTCTGCAGAATATACGCCATGGGGGAAACGGGCTCTTATTTAAGTCTAATTAATTTGTCCCCAGGGTCAACAACAGGAGCGAGCTCGGGAGAGGAGCTCTGCCCTCGGCTCTTGGCATTCCTGGAGTGGGGGGTTCAGAAGAGCCACCAGGATGGTCGGGCCTGGCCGGGAGCTCTGAGGACTTGGGATTTCTTAATTCCGATGCCAAGCCAGGCCTGGCACTGGCCAGGTTGAGCCTTCCTTTGTTTCTGAAAACCCTTTTTGTTTGAAATTGGTGTAACTTTAAGCAGCCTGCCAGCAAGGGCCTGTGAGAAAACTCCCCAGGCAGGCTGCTTTCCTCTCGCCTCTCCTGTAATGCACCTTTTCCTCGAGGATGGGGGCTCCCCGCCAGGCCAGAGGACTGATCCCGTCCCTCCAAGGTGAGACGCAGACTGGAGCCTGAAGAGTGGGGAGCATAGCTCGGAACGTGTGGCCTACTGGGGGGCTGGTATTTCCTGAGCACCAGCTAAACACAGACACTGCACTCGGTCGTTTACACACAGCATTTCATCTCTAGGACCCCGACGTGATTAATCCCATTTCACAGATGAGCAACTGAGGCTGAGAAGCTGACGTCCAGCTGGTAGGTGATAGCGCCCAGCGTGCAGCTGAGTCCCGTCCGATTCCAAAGCCGGAGCTCATCCTGCTACGCGAATGCCTTTCAGACGGCGAATCGCGATGCTCTAGGAGAGTGGTTTCCTTGTAATTTTCCAATTTGAAGTAATGAGAGTCTCGCCAAAAAGGTGTGAAATGGCGCCAAAGATTCCTGCGGACCCTTGACCCGAATTCCGCAAATGTTAGTATCTTACACACCCAGGAACCATCAAAACCCAGGAAACGGACATCTAATCCATAAACCTTATCCACGCTTCACTAACTGTCCCATTAATGTGCTTTCCTGGTCCAGGACAGATCTGAGACAGAGTCTGACACTGAATTCAGGTCTTTCCCATCTTTCTTTGCCTTTCGTGACCCTGATACTCTTGGAAGAGTATGAGCCAGCTACACTGGAGGATGTCTCTTGTTTGGGATCATCTGATGCTTTGTCGTGATTAAATTCAGGTTGCGGGTCTTCAGCGAGATCCCACAGAAGGGATGTTTTATCTCCGGTGCGTGCCTGCTATCAGAAGGCACATGACGTGGGTACGTCCCGTTACTAGTTATGTTGGTTCTGATCGCTTGGTTAAGGTGATGTCTGCCCAGTGTCTTCGCTGTAAAGGGATTACATTTCCATCTGAAATTGTGGCAAGATACTCTGATAGGACGCCAGCTTTCTATCTCTTGTATCTTCGCTCGCTAACTTTAGCAGACATTGTGATTCTCTATAACTATTCCTGGGATTCCGCCCCCCCCCCCCCGCAAAATAGTGATTTTCTATCTCCATCATTCCTTTTATATTGATTAACTGGAATGCGACTACAAGGAAATGTGGACAAAGATTCCTAAACCTTTCTGCGCACTGGTTTCATTGAAATTATTAGCCAAAGGGCAGATCTGCAGGCTCTACTTCCCAGAGACGTGACTTCATGAAGCCAGAGAGAGGCTCGGAAATATACATTTCAATAATCATCTCTCACTCTCCACAAGGTTGTTTTTTTTTTTAATTAATATAATTTGCATATGATGCAATTTACCCTTGGAAAGTATACGATGCCATGGTTTTTAGCACCATCACAAGGTTGCACGAGACCACTATGGGTTCCAGAACATTTCATCATCCCAACAAGAAACCCCAAATCCTCATTCACCCCTCCCTCCGGTCCCTGGCAACCGCAATCTGCCTCCTGTATGAATTTGCCAATTCTGGACATTTCCCATAAATAGAATCATACAGTATGAGGTCTTGTGTGACTGGTTTTAAAGACCATGAAGTTTTCAAGATACAGTTTAAGCATGTCTCAGTACTCCATTCCTTTACACGGCTGCATAATATTCCATTGAATGGATATACCACCCTTTACTCATCCATCCATCCACTGATGGACATTCGGGCTGTTTCCACTTTCTAGTTGTTATAAATGTCCCTAAGAACAATCACGTCCAGGTCTTTGCCTGCCTACATATTTCTGTTTCTCTTGCGTATACACCTGGGAATAGAACTGTGGGTCCCATGGTAGTCGCAAGCTTATATTTAACCTTTTGAGAAACTCTTTCCTAAAGCTACTGCGTCACTCTTCATTTCCACCAGCAGTGTATGCACAAGGGTTCCAATTTCTCCAGATTCTTTTCAACACCTGCTACTATCTTTTCGGTTAGGAGCCACCCCGGCAGATGTGAAGTGATGTCTCAGAGTTAGATTGATTCACATTTCACTGGCTAATGACATGGAGCGCCTTTTCACACGCCTTATCGGCCACGTGTAGATGTTCTTTGGAGAAATGTCTCTTCAGGTCTTTTGCCTGTTTTTTAACTTAAGTTTGCCTTTTTGTGGCTGAGTTGTAAGAGTTCTGTAGATGGGATAGTCTTTATATATTCTGGGCCCTTATCAGGTACATGATTTGTAAATATTTTCTCCCATTCTGTGGGCTGTCTTTTCATGCTCTTGATGGTGTCCTTTGAAGCACAAGTTTTAAATTTTGATGAAGTCCAATCTGTCTGTTTTTCTCATTGGTTCCACGTCAGATTCTGATGTATCTTGTCTGTGGGCAGCTCCACGAGAAACGCTCCAGGTTTTGATCGTGATCCTGGAAACGACACTTTTGAATCTATTAGCATAAAGTTATGCATGGTGCTACCTTTGTCTCTGCCAGATCTCTAGTTATGTCGTTTTTCATTCCCAATATTTTTATTTATGCCTTCTCTCTTTTTTTTTTTCTTGACCAATCTTCCCAGATATTTTTTGTTTTATGAGTCTTTCCAAACAACCAGCTTCCGGCTTCGGCCGATCCTCTCTGTTGAGTACTTGTTTTCTAGTTCATTGACTTCTTATTTTTCTCTTCCCCAACCCCAACCACTTTCTTTCTGGCTTATTCTGTTAATTTTTTTTCCCCCTCGCTTCTTAAATTGGATACTGAGCTCATTCCTTCTTATGGTTCTGGTATCCTGTGAGACGTGTGTCTCTCTCCAGCATCCCCTCCTTCTTGCATGAATTAATCACCCCCTGGCAGGGGAGGGAGGAGAAACAGAGGCAGGCACAGGACAGGAAGCCGCCCAAGGAAACACTCTTTTTGGGGAGCTCAGAGCTCCTGGGGCGGGGCCAGGGTGCACTCCAGAGCCAAACCAAGCCACTGGGGTCATAGCTCACTGCGGGAGGTGGCACCGCATGTCAGTGAGTCTCGTGGGCTCACCATCTCATCCTTGCAGACTGACTCTGTTTCAGCGAACCTCCTTTGCCAGGCTGCAAGGCAATGAGGCAGAGCCTCATGTATGGACAGGAATGAGCCGAAGCAATAAACTCGGCCCAGCTGTCAGTTCAAACTGCTCCAGTTTCAACCAGGAGTCATCCTGGCCTTTCCTCTCTTTGCATCCTTACTCCTGGTTCATTCCCTCCCCAGCACCACTTACTGGGGGACCCCAAAACCATCATCATGGAATGGGAGCACTGGAAGAGACTGAGAAATCCTCTGCCAAGTCCCTCTTTCCACTAAGGGGGAGACCAAGGCCCCGGTGACATCCATTCAAGTTCATGGTACAGCGCATGCATTTTTCCTGATATTGGTATCAAACAACCAGCTTTGTCCTCCTCACTGCATTCTGCTCTGAACTCAACACTTCAGATGCGATCTCGTGACTCTGCTTCAATTTCGTATCCCTGTGCCTTATATGCTTTGGCATTTCTCTGTCTTTAAAAAGTTGGATGACTTTGTCACCTAATTGGTTAAGTACTAAGAATGACCAATAATGTCAGCATCTCCCACTAAGATTATATTTTTGCTCCAAATAGGCAAACATAAAAACAAAGATACAGAGGATCTGGAGGGAAAAAAAATGAGTAAGATCGATTTAACAAATATCCTGCACTGTGCCCTGAAAACAGAGTTCTCTTTCAGTTCCTATGGAATATCAAGAGAACTGATCTTGTACACACACACACACACGCACACACGAGATTGTTAAAAACTGTACCGGCTGCAATAAAATAAAATCAGCCATTAATAACAACAGGTATATTTTAAGGACCTACTCCCCTGGAAATGAAAATGCAATTCATAACTAACTCCAGGAGCAGAAAGAAGGTCAAAACTACAATGACACAGTCTTCCTCAACGCAGTGACAGTGGGAGCAGGTGCAAAGCAAAACGAAAGGCGGGTGGTGAAAGCCGCTCTTGAGAGAGAAGTCACGGTCGTCCATGATTCCACTGCCAAGCACGAATAATAAAATCATGCTATTAGCTGAACTGAGCGTTTAATGAAAAATATCAGGAGGGCCACAAAAGCCTAAACAAGAATGAATAATGGTGATATGGAAATTAGAAAACTGGAAACAGGGGCACCCGGGGGGGAGGGGTGTCAGTCAGTTAAACATCTGACCCTTGATTTAGGCCATGTCATGAGGCCCAGGTCATGATCTCAGGGTCATAAGATGGGGCCCCACCTCGCGAGCGGCACCGGGCATGGAACCTGCTTGAGATTCTCTCTCTCCCTCTCCTGCCCCTCCCCACAACGCATGCTTGCATGCATACGCTCTGTCTCTAAAATAGATAGATAGATAGACAGAAAGAAAGAAAGAAAGAAAGAAAGAAAGAAAGAAAGAAAGAAAGAAAGAAAGAAAGAAAGAAGAAAACTGGAGGCATTATACAACATTCAAAAACAAGGGGCAAGCTCAAGCAGTAAGAACTCCAGCACTGAGAGCTGACAGGTCCTGCTGGAATTAGAGCTCTGGGCTTTGTAGCCGGGGGACATGGGGCAAGTTGGATTTCTGAGCTTCTGAACTTCTCAACCACCTGTAAAATGGGGATAATCGTACTCAACTCATGAAGTTCTACAGGTTTAAAAATGAGTGCACACCAAGTGCTCAGCACAAGGCCTGACACATAGTAAGTGTTCAATAGATATTATTACCATTGCTCTCAAAAATATCAAGAAAAACACCGAACCTAGGCATAGAGTGAGAATAAATACGTACTATTAGAAATCAGAAAGGTGATATAGGCATATATGGAATTTTTTAAAAAATAGCTTTAGTGATTGCTACATATAACTATGCTTGAAAAAAATGAAAATCTGGGTAAATGATAATTTTCTTGGAAAACAAATTACCAGATTTGACTCAAAAAGCAGATGAAAAATTCCTGAATAAACATATAAGCATGGAAGAAATTGAGATCATTATCAGATAACTACTTCCAAAAATGGCACAGGGCCCAGATGGGCTAATTCAGGCAAATCTTCGAGGAAGAGCTATGTCTCATGCTACTTCAATTATTCCAGGGCACAGAAAAGATTGAAAACTTCTCACTCCACTGTATAAAGTTAGAAGAGACGAAAGGCAATATAAGGAGAAAAAAAGTTCAGGCAAATCTCACTTTTGAACAGATCTAAAAAGTCAAAAATAAAATATTAGCAAAGAACAACATGTCATACACACACAAAAAAAAAAACGCATTCCAAAATGCTAGGATCGTTCTAATTTAGAAAATCACGAAACCACAATGAGATACCACTTCCTACCCACCAGAAAGACTATAATCAGAAAGATAGGGAATAAGTATCGACGAGAAGAATGTAGAGAAGATGAAACCCTCATATGTTGCAGGTGGGAGTGTAAAATGGTGCAGCTGCTTTCGAAAACAGTCTGGCAGTTCCTCAAAAAGTTAAACACAGAGTTACCATATGACCCAACAACTCTACTCTCAGATACATAACCCAAGAGAAATAGGAACACCTCTCCGTACAAAAACCTTACACATTAATACTCAGAGCAGCAGGAATATTATTATTCCTAATAGCCAAAAAGTGGAAACAACCCACATATCTGCCATCAGATGAAAAAATAAATAAAATGCTGTGTACGCATACGGCGGAATACTATTCAGCCGTACAAAGGAATGACGTTCTACTCCTCGCCGCAACATAGAAGAACCATGAAAACACTGTTAACTGAAAGAAGTCAGTCACAAAGGCCACATACAGTACGACTCTGTGCGAAATGTCCAGAACGGGCAAATCTACAGAAATGGAAAGTAGATTAGTGGTTGGCTAGGGTTGAGGTGGTGGTGGGAAGGAAGGAATGGAGGATGATTGCTAATGGATACAAGATTCTCTTGTTGGGAGGCAAAAATGTTCTGGGATGAATTTTAGTGATGGTTGCATCACTCTTATAAGTATACTCAAAAATACTGAATCATATATCTTATATGGGTGAATTACATGATACATGAACTATAGCTCAGTAAATCCATTCCAAAAAATTTAGGAATGAAATTAATGCAATTCATTACATTAATAGTCAAAATGAAAGTACATGATCATTTTGATTGATATCCAAAGGATTACCATTCCACATATTCTTAATTTAAAACAATAACACCAAAAAGGAGCAAACCTCCCAGTAAACCAAGAACCAAAGTCATTTCTTTGAGCACAATAAAGACTGTCTATCTAAAACTAGTAACAAAAACATACTTACTGAGAACTCTAGAAACATTCTCACTGGGGTCAGAATCAACAGAAGGGCGTATATAGCATTCCTATACACCATTACTTTGACGTTCTATCCAATGCAGTAAGACAGGAAAAATAAAAGCACAAGTATTAGAAAAAAAGAGCTAAAAAAATCGTGATTTGAGGATTACAGTTGAATCTGAAAAAATCCAAGAGAAGAGAATTAACTGAAACACTACGCAAACTAATGTAAAAAGTTCAGTGACATTGCAGGTTGCAAATTACTTACATAAAAATCAACAGCCTTTCCACGTGTCAGCAATATCCAGTTAGAAGATGAAATGAGAAGGGGAAAAAATCCCTTTCATAATAGTAATCCAAATTATAAACACATGGAAATCAACTTTCTTTTAAAAAAAAGTGTGAGGCTAATATAAAGAAATGTATATACTCTACAGAAGGACGTAAAAGATATGAATAAATGGAAATGTTAAACATTTCTGGATTGTTGCAGGGTTTTTTAAAGATTTTATTTATTTATTTGAGAGAGGGAGCGTGAGCATAAGGGGAGGGGAGAGGCAGAGAGAGAGGGACAAGCAGACTCCCTGCTAAGCAGGGAACCAGACTCAAGGCTCGATCCCAACCCGAGCTGAAGGCAGAGGCTTAACCAACGGAGCCACCCAGGCACCCCCCAACACTTCTGGATTGTTAGGTTTAAACCTGTAAAGGGATCTACCATATACCTCTTGGAATGGTAATTCTAAAATTAAAAGACTGAAAAAAAGAAAAATAAATAAAATTTAATTTAATTTAATTTAATTTAATTAAAAGACTGACCATATCAAATGCTGGCAAGGACTAGAAATTGAAGAAACTGGAATACTCATGCTGCTGGTATGAATGTAACGTGGTACAACCATTCTGGAAAACAGTGTGGCTGTTAAACATACACCTACCATCTTATACACTCACTCCACTCCCAGGCATTTACCCAAGAGAGATGTACGCATTTATGCACGCAAATACACGCACAGGAATGGTCACAGCTGCTTTATCAGTAATAGCCAAACACGGGAAATGACCTCCACGTCCATCAGCAGGTGCATGGACAAAGTGTGCTCTTTCCACACAATGGAATGCTACCGGCGATAAAAGGCAGCGAACTAGCGATTGCACGTTGCATCATGGACAACTCTCAAGATAATCGTGCAGATCGACAGAAACCAGACAAAAAAGAATATATCCCATATGATTCCATTTATCGGAAACTCTAGAAAGGCAAACTAATATAAAATGACAGAAAGTGCTCTCAGGGAAAGGGGCAGGAGGAGTGGGAGGAATTACCAAGGAGCATTAGGAAACATTTGGGGCTGACGGATATGTTCTGTGTCTTGACTGTGGTAATGTTTTCGTAGGTACACGTGTATGTCAAACTTACCGAATTACACTCTTTAAATATGTGCAGTTCACTGAATTTCAATTATAACTCAATAAAACTTCTTACAAATTTATCTCAAAGACGCAGCAAAAAGAAACACGCAATTTGTGATTTTATCCAGACTTCCATCCTACCCATCTCATATCCTTACGACCCTAACAGAGATGTTTTAAATCATCAAATCATTAAGTGCAACAGTCAAGTTGATATGGTAACAATTTAGAAAGTGTAAACTTATCCACTGTCACCAAGTTCACTTTAAGAACACTGCCATCAAATTTTCCACGGTGTTACTGAAGTTTGACGAACACACCTAAATCCCATGTACGCATACATACGTAAGAATAGCAATGAGAGGGGCACCTGGGTGGCTCAGTGGGTTAAAGCCTCTGCCTTCGGCTCAGGTCATGGTCTCAGGGTCCTGGGATCGAGCCCCGCATCAGGCTCTCTGCTCAGCAGGGAGCCTGCTTCCCCCTCTCTCTCTGCCTGCCTCTCTGCCTACTTGTGATCTCTCTCTCTGTCAAATAAATAAATAAAATCTTTAAAAAAAAAAAAAAGAATAGCAATGAGAATAACTGGAAAAGAACCCATGTGAAAAGATCAGCAATTAAGTACTAAACCCACCTAACGCCGAAATGCACTAACCAAACAGACAGGAAGTGGCAGGAAAACAGACTGATCCGTGAAACGAAACGGAAAATCCAGAAAACAGATCCAAGTTCATAAGAAAACGTAAGCATTGAATAAATACAGCATCTCAAATCACTGAGAAAGAATGATTTTTTTTTTTTTTCCGATAATTGTCACTGAATAACTGGCTAAATATTTGATGAAAAAAAAAAAAGAGATCCTTACCTCACACCATATGTCACAATTAATTCCAGATGGATGAAAGATTAAAATATATGGCTTCGAGTTCTGGCAACAAGGTGGAGTGAGCTCATGAAGAACCCCTACCAGGGCAAACATCTAGAAATACTAGATGAAATGTAATTTTAAAAAATATTTAATGCGTAGCAGATCTCACAAGAAATAAAAGGAAATCCCCAGGTGCTGGAGGAAACAGGAATCTGCAAGCCAAAGCATTAAGGGAAACATTGAGACTGTGGTGACCAAGGGGTATGTGCGAGTGGGGCTGGATGAGAGGGAGAAAAGAGATCAAAGGAAAGCAAGCCTGGTTATTTGACCTGGAAACAGGCCTTCATGGCTTTGGGCTTGGGTTTTAGCACTCATACACAGAAAGGAGATGAGGCCTTGGGACTTACACGGCCGGGAGGTACACATGAGACTCTGCATTCTTTCCTTTAACCAAGACTTAGTAAGCATCTACTATATGCCAGGATCCATGTGAATGACATAGACAAGGACCCCCACCCTTACGTGAACTTACTTTCTAACGAGTATTAAAAAACAGAACAAGTGATAGGATGGAAAGACGGTTGATAAACATAATAAAGGAGTAAGCTACATCGTGTGTTACAAGATGGTAAGTGTTATGGAGGAAAGGAGAAAGTAGAGTAAGAAAAGGGTGATCAGGAATGTGTGTGTGATGCATATATGTGTGTGCACGTGCGTGTGTGTGTGCGCGTGTGTGAAGGAAACAGACAAACACAGAACACAGATGAGGGAGCTGTCTTAGGATATTATTAAGTAGGACAATCAGGGCTGGCTGCACCAAGAAATGACGACTGATCAAGGAAGGGGCTCAGGAAACCATCCCTCTGGGTATCTGGCAGCAGGAACCACCAGTAAGAACAGATCAGCGGCTGGGGAACAGGATAGACAGGCAAGGAACCCAGCTGGAAAACTAGCAGTGATCCAGGCCTAGGAGGGACTGGAGGAAAACCCTCACTTGATACAGGGATGTCCAAGATGATTAATTAACGGAAAAATCAGTCCGACGCCAATGATACCGCTAAGAGGTCTGGCAAAATCAACTCAGTAGGGGCACTCCAGAACTCAGACCAGTGGGATTTCCACGAAATCCCCCCGAAAAGATAAACTCACAGTCAGACATTACAAAACCCACAAGGAAATCATTCCCACCGAGCAAAGGTCGGCAGAGAAAGCAAGCAGGATGATCTGCACCCCCGAGAAGCTGAGATCATCCATCAAACTAAAAAGGACTCCAGGATCCCTTAGGTTTAAGACTATTCACAAGCAAATAAGGCTGAGCAAAGGAAGGCAGGTACTGAAGAGAACATACAGTATGATTTCATTTATAGAAAGTTCAAGAGCAGACAAAACTAAATCTGCAGTGCTAGAAAATGATGGTGGTATACCGCAGGGTGGTGATTTGAAGGACATACGGAGGAGGCCTTCTGGAAATGTTTTATTTCCTGATGGCTGAGCTAGTTACACAGGTGAGTTGACTTTGTCAACATTCATCCAGCTGCACACGCAGGATCTGAAGAGAGGAGACCGGCTAGCTGACACGCAGGAGGGTAAAGAAGGAACGCGCCCCCCGTCTCCCCCTCCCCAACTGGAACAGCTGGTGAGGGAGAGAAGGACAAATCGCCGGTGGTCTTGAAAGGCCGGCCCAAGTGAGGTGCCCCACTCAGAGCCTGACCAGTCTTTCGAGGGACTCCCAGCGGAACAGAGGAGGGGCGGGGAATGCAGGCAAAGCAGCCTCAGGAAGGAGGCGGATTCCACTGGAACACGGACTACCAGAGCTGAAGACGGTCTTCATGCCCCAACCCCTCACTTTACAGAAGAGAAAACTGAGACCCAGCAAAGTAAAGGGAACCTTGGCCCCCCAACCCAGTATTAACAGGTTTCTTTGACGGAGTACATACACATTAAAGATGAGAGGCGGCAATCAGACACGGCAGTGAGAATCAGGACCCTACTAGCTGGGTGACCCTCGGCAAGGACCATATCCCCCAGGCACCTCTGTTTTGTCACCCGTAAAATTATGTACAAATGTAAATTTGGGGGGGTGGCTCAGTGGGTTAAAGCCTCTGCCTTAGGCTCAGGTCATGATCTCGGGATCCTGGGATCGAGCCCTGCATCGGGATCTCTGCTCAGCAGGGAGCCTGCTTCCCCCTCTCTCTCTGCCTGCCTCTCTGCCTACTTGTGATCTCTCTCCTCTCTGTCAAATAAATAAACAAAAATCTTTTAAAAATTAAAAAAAAATTAAAATCAAATGTCAATTTGGACATCCGCCTTCTGCACAACGTAGAACCACGATGTGCAGAGCTGGACTGACAGCTACCCCAGGGTCCAGATGATTCTACTTCTGGACACACGCCCGACGGAAACGCGCTCCCATGCGCCCGAGTCAAAAGACGTGGCCAAGCCCGTCCACAGCAGCGTCCTTTGTACGAGCTGGCAGGAGAAAACCACCCGAGTGTCTGCCACAGATGCGGATGGATAACTAAATTGGGCCACGTGTATACCCCGGGATGCTACACAGCCACGGGAACTAAGGAGACGACCCGCGGAGAAGCCCCACGAACGGAATAGGGGGCACGAGAAGCCAGAACACGATTCCACTTACATAGAGCTCCAAAGCAATCAAAGCCAATGTCTGGTGGGAAGGGGGCATGGCGACGAGGGGGGGTAGAGCCCAGGGCAGCTTCGGGGTGCTGGTGTGTTCTCACGCTGGACGCTTAGGATCCCGGTGCTTTTCCGTGCGGATGTCACACTTCAAGAAAGGAATTTCCTTCAGGGTAATAATGACAGAAGCCACGTCGTGGTCTATCTGTGCAGTGTTTAGAACAGAGTATACGGCAGGAGGAAGGGGGATAGACATGCGTGTTGATAAAACCTCAAAGTCTCGGCGAGCGCTCTGTCTCTCAGCCCCCTCCCCCCGCCGCTCTGCAGCACGAGGCAGGGGCTCCTCTCACTCCCTGGCCCCCCATATCCCACCGGGGTCTTGCACAGAACTCCCAGCACGCCGAGGGCACTGAAGGCACACAGGGGTTCAACGACACACCCACGGGGACACACTCGTCGGGCGGAGGGCAGCGTGAGGCTGGACACAGCCCAGTCTCAACCCTAATCCCTAATGCGCACATCTAGCTCTTCCATATATGATTAAACAGAAAGCTGGGCTTTCCGACCTTGATTTTTGAACGAAATCATTCCTACGGAGCAGGATGATCAGAAACCAGCTTGTCACTTACATGTGGGTCATATTCTCCTGCAGGCATCGCGGACTTGGGAAAAACAACCATGTCAGGGTGTCCCAACAGCCCAGCCCTGCGGCGCCCAACTCAAAGGTGCTTTCATGTTTCGGATGCCAACTCTCATATCTGCCAACACAATGTGTTTCCTTTTTCAGGCTGGGGTTGGAGCCATAGTTACCGTCAGACCCACATGGAAGCAGGACACCGAGGGGAAGCGGCCGGGGGAGAGTCTCTCCATGCCACCTGGATGTGGCTTGGGGGCCAGGACCCAGCTTCTCAGGTGGGAAGGGGCCCCGGAAGCCTCAGGCACCAGAGCCCTGCTCCTGGCTGGGAAGTGCTCTCCTTGGCATGGGAGGGTAGTTCCGGAGCTCTCCCAGTGCAGGGGAACCTGCCTGGAAGCTTCGGAGCCAACCCTCCCCGGAGGCACCCTTTGCGGGAAACCTGGTCTCTCGCGAGCTCGCGGCAGGAGAGAAAACAAAGATACTAACCACAGATCCAGTGCACGCAGCCAATGTGCTGCAGTGGACTGAAGTGCAATCCCCCCACGTTTTAGAGGAGCCCAATCCGAAATCCGCCTCCTCTCCAGACCCTCCGCGCCTCCCGAGCCCGGGGCATTCGGCAAAGTTCCTCCCTCTGGGGGCCCAGCCGTGTTCGCGGTTTAGTATGACTGTACACGTACTTACCCTCCACACGCACGACCTCCCCAACCTGCCCCAACCCGCAGGGAAGGCCCCCACTTCACACTTCTCGACCTCCCCAACCCGAGACACGGCCACCACCACTGAGGGCTCCGGAAACGTCCACATACAGGGTTCCCCTTTGACTGTGGCCTGGGGGAGCTAGGGAAGGCCTTCTAGGGCCAAAAACGTCACATGGTTTTCATCTCCGAGGCTAATTCTAAGAAATCATGGCAGTCTAGGGTATTCTGTTGTAAAGCATGCTAAAACCCTGGGACCATCTCTGGCCTTAAAAGAACAGAGTGCTGTGATCGATTAGCAATGTCTGCCCTGGTTTCAGAATGGGAGAGGGTGGTGCGATGGCTAAGTATGCACCACAGCCACTCCAAGCCGGAAAGGACGAACTCAGAAGCCCCAACAGAGATAATCAGGTAGGCAGAGAGTGTCCCTCCCTTTGGGATGCCCCATCAAATATGGAAAGGGTGCAACATACAGGGGCTTTGGGAAACTAAACGAGCTCTATTCTCATTTCCTTGTTACCTAAGGCTCAATTATTCAAACCCAGCTCCTTGAAAGGTCCCTGCAGTCCTGCAGATTGTCAAACTCAGGTGTGGAGCCTCGGGAATGTGTACAAATTGCTTACGACAACTAATACTTCCTCTTATCTCTAGGCAGAAAAGGACCTGGGGAAAACCTAGAAATCTATCAAGAGCACCAGCCGGGCAGTGGGCATGGAGGGGCTCCAACATGAAGCCCGACCACCTGCACTGGGGAGTAAAACCTCACCTACCTTACCCAGGCCAGTCCTGAATCCTCCACAGAGATAGACTTCCGGCACCTTCTTCCAGCTTCCAGCCTGAGCTGGGAAGCCTCCTTGGATATCGGTGGATATAGTGAGCCAGGGTGTTAATTTTCTGCCTTCCGAGGTTCTCACCCGACCAACTTCCTCTGCCTGCTGAAAAGTCCCCCTTTCCATAACCACGCCTAGAGACATCTGTCTCCTGGATCTTCTCTACCTGTGCAAAGGCACTGTGACACCAATTTGTCTCCCCCACACGATGGCCTCTACGCTAGTCCCGATGGCAGGAGGCCAGGGATCGCCAGGGACGGCTTCCACATGGGCAAAGCCGCAGCACACGTCTCCAGTCCCTGGCAGAACTCCTCAGTCACTGGCACCCCTGTCCCCTTGGTGACCTCAGCTCTTCCCCTTTCAGCGGACATCTCAGAGAAAGGAAGGAGGCTTGGGGCAGGCACTGAAGTGTCAGATGGGGAAGTCTCAGACGAGAGGCATTGCGCACTCGGTCAGTCGTGTGCCCATAGCCCCTTGTCTCTGGCACAGAAGAAAGTGGCCAGGCTGAACACACGCCCCACAAAACCCCGGGGAGCTGGGGACGGGAAGGAAGCACCACCTGTGTGGGCCAAGGGCTGACCACGGAACGGGTCTCTGCCTTCTGACATGGGGGGAAAGGCATGTCAATTATACAAGGTTCCGTAGGCCGATGAAAATCCATATAAAGCACCATTACAATGGTTGGCACTTTGTAGGGGGCCGTGGTCTGTCTTCAGAATGTCACTTGATGGCCGCCTTGGACTGATATGGTCAGCTCGGCAGTTCCCCGGCCTCCCAACCCAATGCCACGTCTCCCAAGGCCACGGAGCCCATGGGGGCCTCTGTGGGTCTTCCCCGACGACGGGCAAAACGCCATGGGCCATTCTGCAAGTATTAGGCTTAAATCCGGAGCCCTTCAAAAGCCCTCTGAGACCTCCGGGCTCCCTCTAATGAAAGGCGCTGCGGAAACCCAAGGTATGATTATCACTTCTGAAAGAAGAAAAAAATGCTGGCTCACAAAATATCCGTCCTGGTGTATGGACAGATAAGGTTTTCTAATCCGGTCCCCTAGGGAGCCATTTACGTTGGTGAGGCCCGCGTGCACAGCAGACACTGTGGAAGCCATCAAGATAACACGGATAACAACCCAGTGGACTTTTGAAGTGTAAACATAGACGTCTATTAAGAACACAATGTTGGTTTAATCCCAAGACAAAAAATTTACTTAATGAAAAGCACAACTCATCTCAAGAAGAAGATATCGATACCAGCTGTGCGCCGAAAACGAGGGGATTCCTTCCAGGGAACATCTGAAATTCAACCCACTGCCTTTCCAATATTTACTCTGGACATAAAGTCTCAAATACTTTTCCGAGGATCTCATTTTTCTACAGGAGGAGGAGGTCAGAGAGAAGTCTGGGCAGGGCCAAAGGCGGCTTTGCGAAGGCTGGAAATGCACAGACCCACCCTCGGAGGTTTACCCTGACATAACTCTAGTCTCCCTTCTCTCTGGGTAGAGTAGGGAGCAGCCTCCTTGTCCATGGGATGCTGGGGGGAAGCCCAGCAGAGACCCTCCCTCCAACTGCCACGTGGCCAACCGAGATCACCAACGGCCCTGTGCAAACACACGAGAACTTCACCTACCGCGTTAGCGGCCAGCGTAGGCCGCTAAACTCATCTCCTTAACGACACTTCTCAGCCCTCTTCCTAGATTTTCCTCTATGTTCCAGAGAAGCCAGGGGGATATGGAGCACTAGGGAAACGGAAAAGGCCTTATTAAAGAGGATTTTCTGATTACGAGCTGTGTTTTCCCCCCTTTGAGCGAGATCACGGGCCCTGAAATCAAGAGACTTGGCCATCACCACCCCTGGTGGATGCCAAGACCTGCAAGAAAGTATTTAAACCCTCTTCACTTATACTCCTACCTTGATCTTAGCCAAAAGGCCGAGAAGCGATTTCACTTATATTCCTAACTCCCAGCTCCCGCTAGGCCTGATGGCTAAAATGAAGGATGATTTCTTTTTTTTTTTTCTTTCTTTTAAAGATTTTATTTATTTATTTGACAGAGAGAAAGAGAGAGCGAGCACAAGCAGGGGAGCAGGCAGAGGGAGAAGCGGGCTCTCTGCTGAGCACGGAGCCCAATGCAAGGCTCGATCCTGGGACCCTGGGATCATAACCTGAGCTGAAGGCAGATGCTTAACCAACTGAGTCACCCAGGCGCCCCTGAAGGATGATTTCTTACATACAACTTCATATTTATATATATATAAACATAATTATTACAACATAACGAATCAACACAACTAGGGAACCATCTTTGAATCTAGCAGAAGAAACGAGTTGTTCCAATTCTCTCCTCTACGTAGATACGTAACTGCCACCCACCCACCGACCCATCCATGCATCCGTCCATTCTCTGTGGAGTCAGCACAAAGGATGCAATAAGACAAAGCAAAAATATACAGCTCCACCACCTACTAACCACGCGGCTTTGGGAAAACCATTTTAATGTCTCTAGGTTATGGTTTTCTCATCTGTAAAATAAGTGCAATCATACTGCGTATTATCAGCATGGTTGCAATGATTAAATGACTAATACGAGTGCTCGGCAAAAAAAAAAAAAATAAGCTCTCGAGATTTAACCACCATAATGATGATAATTATAATAATTACTAAGACTATAAAAACACTCAACTGATCTACAGCTATGTGCCAGGCTCTAGACTAAGCAACAAATAATTTTAGCCTTCTGATTTTGCAAGAGTCTTTAGTGGGGCGTTGGATTTCTCATAGCAACCCCTCCAATACAACCCCCCTTCTCCTGCTGGGGATGATGGTAGGCCAAAGTGCTCGAGAGCCATTTGCAGCATGAGGACCCCCCCAACCCCCAAAGCCATGTTTAAACAATTACCAGCATTATGTTGCAGGTACCCATGACCATAGGAGGCCAGCCCAGCACGGTGCTCATCTTGCAGAGGTGTCTTTTGTGTGGGTTTTGGGTTTCAGCTGGGCAACGCAAAGCCATAGAGCGAGTCGCAAAACGAGTTTTCATAAGCTCACCCTGTCACAAACCAGGCAGGGGTTCATGCTGACATCCCCACAGTAAGATTAAACAGCATGCTTCGTCAGGCACTAAATACTAACACAGCTCCGACGTCAGGGGGACACTGATTAAAACTGATGTCAATAATTTATGAAACACAATATGGTCTTCAGATGCTCTTTTGAAAAAAAAAGAAGAAGAAGAAGGAAGAGGAGAAGAAAGGGGGAGTGGAGAAAGGGCCTAGCAACCCAGGTGGTTGAAAACTGTTCGTGCATTTTCCCTTGAATGTACACACACCCCCACCATGCATGGATGCTCCTTTACACGAAGAATATAAATGCACATGTGTATAAGGGCATGTGAGCACTGCTGATACATATGGGCGGAAGAAAGTATTTAGTTATTCCACTGAGAGCTGTCAAGGCTGTAACATTATACACGGTCTTGTCTTTCATATTGTTTTGCGGGGTTTTTTCTTCCAGAAGAAATCCAAAATTGCATTTAAAATAAAATCGGGCTTTACGAAAAGTTCCCATTTATTCCGTAGAGAACTCAACTTTGAAAAGGCACCAGAAAGAAAGCTTGACCAAAGGAAACCTACAGGCTGCACGCACTTCTTAGCGATCCCAAAGTACCTTGGGTAGAAACGTGGAGTCAGGGGTGCCTGGGTGGCTCAGTGGGTTAAAGCCTCTGCCTTCGGCTCAGGTCGTGATCTCAGGGTCCTGGGATCAAGCCCCGCATCAGGCTCTCTGCTCAGCAGGGAGCCTGCTTCCCCCTCTCTCTCTGCCTGCCTCTCCGCCTACTTGTGATCTCTCTCTCTCTCTCTCTCTCTGTCAAATAAATAAATAAAATCTAAAAAAAAAGAAAAAAAAAAAGAAAAGAAACATGGAGTCAAATAATAATATCCAGGAATTTTTAAAATTTTGGAGGTTTTTCTTAGGGGAGAGAGGGTGGGTATAATGGGAAGTAACTTAAGGAAGGGTGCCATTTTAGTCTATTATAAATCACTATCATTATTTTATAAAGGCAAAAACAAAACAGCACGGCGATAATGTTTCATTTTTTTTTTTTTATCAAGACTGATTCTTGGAATTAAAAAACATCCTTCTTGACTTTGCCTTCATTGTAAATAATCTGGGTAGCTCGACTTGATATGTCAACAGTGTGAAATTCACAAGATGGGATTATGTTGGGGGAAAAAATCTGATAGTACAAAAGTTAGTGTGTGAAGGATTTATTAATGCTTTTTTTTTTTCCTAGCACAGTGCCCTGTAGTGTCTCAGAACACCTGTCAAATACTAATTCATTCACATATCTCCACTCCAGGGCCTTTTCATAAAAAGCTCGACCTTTAATTATAAATCACTTCTAAATTGTCTTTGCTGGCTTTCTCTTTTGCGGAATGATGGAAAAATCACTAAGACTTCAATTAAGACTTTATGGGAACTTCAACCTGGCCTTCCCCGGGCTGTAGCTACAAGATATCAGAACATCTATTCAAAAAGGAAACTATAAATAACTTTAACTTAGTGAAATTGGCTTTGCTTTTATGAGATGACTGAATAATTGGCAAGATTTAAAGATACTTTGACTACCAAGAATTAAAATAACTTTAGGAAAAAACCAGAAAATATTGTTGGCCGATTATTTGTCATGCAGATTATGTACTTATCAGGCCTAATTAAACTTTTTGAACAAAAAAACACTAATTACATTAGTTAATATGTTGATTGCTCAATTTGGCTGTAAAAAAGAAAAAGCAGTCAATCCAATTTGTGCACACAGTTAATGCTGTGGTCAAAAGACAAAATCCCAAACTACAGAGATTATTTCAAGTGCATGACCATTGTGACGACAAATACGGGTTACGTCTCCACATCCAAAGGGACGGGGAGAGATGGGGGTGGGCGGGGAGTCTGAACAATACCCAGGCTAAGAGGAATCCTGCAGCCGGTACTATGTTACCACAAGATCCCAGTTTTTCACCTCAATGTATTCACTTGCATTCGTCCAATTAGACCCCGCTGCTGACAACCTGAAGATATCTTTCATATGCACAGGCGAACTAAAACTGATAGCAAAACCGTGGGAGGCCCTTTAAATGTCAATAAAGGGTTTTTACGCACAAAAGGCAGCAAAGAAAAGAGGGGGGGGGAAGAGAAGGGATGGGAAAAACCAACATTTCTAAAGGAAGGGAGCAGATCAAAGCAATTTTATTCTCAAAGACCACTAAGTCAGGGTGTAACTACTAGCTCGCCGCGGAATCCTGCAAAATCTCTGCACATGCTGGCAACCCGTTCAGTCCCTTAAATGAGGGGGATGAACAATTAGGTCTGCAAAAGCCGGGCCCGGTGCAAACAGCCCTCTGCAGCCCGGGACGCCTGACTGGGCCTCAGTGCCCACCCCGCTCTCCAAGACATGTTTTCCATTCGCTTGCTCAAAAGTCTGCATGCACAGTCATGAGGCACAAACTATTCGACAACATGACACAATTAATCAGAACCAGACCTCAAAACGTGTGTTTGTGGGGACCAGCACGCTTAGCAATGCGCCTCGGACCGGGGGAAGAGATTGAAGAAACCGGGGCTGGCTGCCTGGGCAAGGGGGGGCGGGGGCGGGTAGGTCAGGACTGTTATAGGTTCACAAAAGATGCACACCGAACAGCAGACTTTAGGGACTAAATATTTTTCATTAAAATAGGACGTGGAATTTGGAAATTTACATCTCATGCTGGAATTCTGTGGCATTCCTCCTCTTCACCCCCCAATTTTGTTTTTTGTTTTTTGTGTCCCCCCTTGGGGGGGGGGACAAACCGATGCCTGAGAGTTTCTACAGCAACAAAGTTCTACAATTCAGAAATAGAATGGATCTCTCTCTCTCAACCCCCACCCCTTTTTTTAAAGCCTCATTTCTGACCCAACAGTATTCACCAGTGCAGGTTTTGTCAGACTTCTTTCAGGACTTGAAACCCCATTAAAAAGCGAGAAGCTGGACCCTTGGTTAATTCAAAACTCTTCCATTTCACCTAACCCTGACGCTAACAACACACGCACACAAAAATGTTGATAAAACTTTTTTGGAGCAGGACTGAATTATTTTAAAATAATGACTGAACTCTCCTTTGTAATCTGTAGATAGTAATTAATTTAAATCACATCACTCTTTTGCTAACACAAATAACGCCGTTCAAAAGGGGGGGATTTTTTTTTTTCCCCCGAACCATGAAAAACAAATCGAGGGTGCAGGAGTGTTCCCAAACTGCTCTGCCACCTCCCAAGGGATTTGTGGTTGGGGAGCTGGAACTTCCCGGGAACCGGGCCGGGGTTCCCAAATGCGCGCCCAGCTGCGGCCCTGGGAAGGAGGGGGAGGTAGGGCGGGGAGGGTTAGGCGGAGGTGGCCAGAGTCCCGCCAAACTGAAGTAAAGCCATGCACGTTTGCATTTGAGTCCGGAGTCAGAGGGACCAGTCAGCAAGTTTCTGCAAAACCCTCTGCCCCAAAGCATTTCTCATGCTTCCCGGCTTCGCAGAGCGCACTGGGCGCAAAGCCGAGCGCCGAGGCCAGCGCCACGCGAGCGGGTGAAACGGCTCTCAGCCCTCCCCGCTCCGGGACGTCCCGGAACGCGCCTCCCACGGTCCGCGCCGCATCCACGCGGCAGGCGCTCCCGGGTACCCAAGGCCGTGAGGCCCTTGCAGCCGCCGCCACCCGCCGCCCGCGTCCCCGCGGCGCCCCCCACTCACCCACGCACTCGTTGGCCTCGCGGGCTGTGGCGCGCTGCCAGGGCCGGTCGTAATGGAACGGCTTGCAGCGGTCGCACTCCGGGCCGGCCGTGTTGTGCCTGCAGTCGCACACCAGGCTGTCGTCGCGGTCGCGCACGCAGCGGGCGGCGTGGCCGTTACACTTGCAGCGCCCGCCCACCTGCAGGTCGGACACGGCGTAGAAGTACGAGTCGCGCGCCAGCTCCGAGTCGTCCTCGTTCTCGTCACCGAACGTGTGCAGGCGGCTGAAGGCCACGCGGATGTCCGTGGCTGTGACCCAGTCCTGCAGCACCGGCGAGTTGTCGAAGTCGTGCGCCGAGGGCCGCCCGTCCAGCGTGCTGAAGGCGATGAGGCCGCCCGAGAGCGGGCGCATGTCGGTGTGCGAGTCGGTGCACACGGCCTCCTGCTCGTTCTGCTTGGTGATGGGCGCGCGGTGCGGCCGGTTGTACATCTTGCGGCACTGCGTGGAGTAGAACTGGAAGGGCACCCACGTGCGCCCGTAGTCCATGGACTTGTAGATGGCCATGGACTCGGGCCGCGGCGAGCAGAACTGCAGGCTCACGTAGGTCACCTCGAACTTCTTGCCGAGCGACAGCGTGAGCGTGACGTTGTGCGGGAACTGCAGGTAGTTCTCGGACTGCCAGCACGTCAGGTTGTGCGGGTTGTTGAGATCGGTGAGGAAGGCGGGCGGGTGCGCCTTCTTGGGGTCGGACGCGTTGCAGAGGTGGCAGGAGCGCAGCCGCTCCTCGCCGCGCTCGCTCACCACGCAGTAGCGCGCCGGGGGCCGGCCGCAGGTGCTGGACACGCGCACGTCCTTGCCGAAGGCCGCGTTGACAAAGTCGGGGATGCAGCGGCGCGGGTGGCCGTTCTCGTCCGAGCAGGGGTCGGGCTGCGCCGCCTGGCCCGAGAACATGCTGAGCCCGGGCCCGCCGCGCACCGCGCCCACCAGGCACGCCACCGCCGCCAGCGCCGCCAGCGCCTCCCACACTGCGCGCATCATGCTGCGTCCAGCTTGCCCCGGCCCCGCCGCGCCGAGGAGTCGGTCCGCCCGCCGCAGAAGGCGCCTGCGGAGAGAGGGGAGCTGCGCTCAGCCAGCCCGCCCCGCGCCCTCCACCCCCCGGCGGGCGGCGAGCGGCGAGCGGGGAGCGCGGGCGGACGCCCGGCTTCCGCGGCACCAACCCCGCGGCCGCTCGCCCGCCCGCCTCGCTCCCCACAGCCCAGGGGGACCGAGGGCGGCGGGGGGGAGGGGGGGATAGAGAATCCCAGGGGACCACCAACCCCCGCCCCAAGCCCGCACCGCCCGCGCCGGTTCTTCCCGGCCGGGCTCGGCTTCCCCGGCCACCGCCGCCTCCACGCCGCCCGAGGGGGGCATGCCCGCGCCCGCCTGCGGCCAGCCCGCCTAGCGCCCCAAGCCCCGGCGCGGGACAGCGCGGGGGGGGGGGGCAGCCGCCGGCCCGCACCGCCCCGCGCCCGTTCCTCCCGCAGCCCGGGGTCCCTCCGCGCTGGCCCAGAGCGCGTCCCCGCCTCAGAGTCCGCGCTCGGGACTTTACCTCTGGCGAGGGCAAAAGAGAAAGAAAAGTTTGGCCGGCCCCGGACGGCGGAGAGCCTCTCGCTCGCGGCCAGCAGGCGCGTCCTGCCTCAGCGCGGGCTTGCCAGCTCCATGCCCGGCGCGGCCGCCGCTGCCCCAGCCCCGGCCCCGGCCGCCGCCGCCGCCGCCTCGCCCGCCCGAGTGACGACGCGGCCGCCCGGCTCCCGCCGCTCCCGCCGCGGTCGGAGTGCTGCCCAGCCCGCGCCCGGGGCGCACACACACTCACGCTGGCTGGCGCGCACTCACACACGCACGCACGCCCCCGAAGGCTCCGCCGCCGCCGCCGCCGCCGCCGCTCGCGCCGGGAGTGGGGCGGCGGAGGGGAGCGCGGGGGCGGGGGGCGGGGCCGCCGGGCGGGGCGCCGGCCAATAACGTCGGCGAGCAGCCGCCCGCTCGCGAGCAAAGTTTTAACCCCGGGAAAGAAGAAAAGTTAAAGGCAAGCGGCCCGGGGCGCGGAGCGAGCGGGAGCGCGAGCGGGTGGGAACCGGGGAGCCCGAGGAAGGGCGGCAGAGACAAAGAGAAAGCGAGCAGAGCGCCCGGGGAAACCCCGGAGAGGGGGCTGGGCCCGGCGAGCACCCCACGGAGGGAGGAGGGGGGTGCCGCCCGGGGAGCCCCGCAGGTTTCCGCCGGCCCCACGCCCCGGGGGAGCGCGCGGGCGGGGGGCACGGGGGGCGGGGGGAGGGGAAGACGTGCTCCCTCCTGGTCCCAGCCAAACACATCTGTGTTTGTTTTCTTTGCTGCGCGGAGGTCGGGCCTTCCTCCAACGCGGCCTGATGGCCCCGGTGGCACCGCGCACAGGGCCGTGCCCCCGTGGGCAGACAGCCGGGAATCCGGAGGAATTCCGGAGGAAGAGGGGTAGGGTGTGGGGAGGTAACCTCTGCCTGCTCACTCCTTCTTCCTGAAGCCTACCGGGGCGGGCGAGAAGGGGCCGCTACCCTGTCCCCCCACGGTTGTCACCCTGCGGTGGGCCTGTGTGCGGGGAAGGCGGCTCCCTGCGTCCCAGGGATCCTGTGGTGGGCTGGGGCCCGGGCCCATGCCCCCTTCCAGAAGCGTCTTCCGGCCTCAAGCTGGGGGCAGCCCAGCCCTCCCCAGGTCCCCTGAGGCAGGCTTGTATTTTCCAGGGTGCTCCGCCCGGCACTAGCTCACGCGAGCCTCACCACAGCTTTGCAAAGTAGCTCTTAACTCCATTTCGCAGGTGAAGAAACTGAGGTCAAGAAGCTTGCCCAACATCTCCCGGCTAGTAAACATGGATCGAATCCGGGAATAGAAACCTTCCTCTCTTCCTCCTCAAGTGGATAGCAGTCTCACCCAATTACAGTCTCCCCAGACATCGTTGGGGCCACCCAGCTTCTTCTTGCCTCACTCTCTGCCACCTGAACAAAAGGACCGAGGACAGTGACAGCATCCTTCCACTATCCAGCAGTGCAGCCAAAGCGCTTTGGGGGAAGAATAGACTGGGTTGGGAGTTTGAAACTCAATCCCTGTTGGTTCCTTACTTTTAGATGAGTGATCCAGTCATAAATCTGGACTGAAAGCCCAGGGTTCTGGTTCTGGCCCAAGAGCAGACTTGCTGTATTATCTCCATCAAGTGTCTTCTTTTGTCTTACTGGCATTCTCCTAAACTGTGAGAATCTAAGAAGGGGCCTCAGGGCTCCTTTGGCCCAGCTCTGTCTCCTTGGAAAACCACCCTCCCCAGCCTCCCTGAGAGAGGGCCACCCAAGCCAGCTCTGGGGGATGGGAGTTCACCACACCCCAAGGAAATAAATGCATTCCCTTGCACGACAGACAGCCCAGATTCATCCCCTGCCCTGCGGAAGGCTTTAGCTTTGCCTCCTCTGTCCCATTCACCACTCTCTACGCTGTTTATTTCTGCCCCGTGGCAGAGAGGATTCTCGGTGACTTACGAGGCTACTTAGAACCTGGCAAAATAACATAAATCAGACAGTGAGGTGAGAGGATATGGAGGGAAAGTTCAGCTCTTGCAGGCTGGGAGATCCGAGGGCCAGATCCGAGGGCACGGCAGTGAGGAGTGATGCTCTGAAGCCGGAGTGTGGGGCCTTGGCAGAGTTTCACATCTCTCTGTGCTTCGCTTTCCTCGTTTGTAAAGAGAGGACAATAATATCTATCTCATCGGGCTAGGAGCACCTAAAGAGTTAGCACATTCGAGGACTGTAGCTTATAATATGTGCACACACATAATGAGTTACATAGTGTACACCAATAAAGTGGGTATGTAAATACTCATAAAGCCAGGCACATGCCAAGTGGATATAGTCGTGTTCATTGCGACTGCTAGGTCGCCGGATCTTTATAGATATTTCAAATAATTGAGGGGGCGCCTGGGTGGTTCGCTTGGTTAAGCGGCTGCCTTTGGCTCAGGTCATGATCTCAGGGTCCTGGGATTGAGCCCCGCACCCGGCTCCCTGCTTGGAGGGAAGCCTGCTTCTCCCTCTCTCACTGTGTCTCTCTCTGTCAAACAAATAAACAAAATCTTTTAAAAAAATAAAAAATATATATAAATAAATAAATCGCTTTTAAAAAATAATAAAATAATTCAAAGAGCATTCAATTACATGCAAAGATGTTCAGGACATAGGGGGGAAGCAAATTACAAAACATGATGCCCCACCCCCCAAAAAAACCCACCATGCTCAATATAAGCTCATTTTTATTTTTTTTTAGAGTATGCATAAAATATGACAATGATAGTGAGATTACAGGTGTTTTTTATTGCTTTTTCCTGGGGCGATCTCAATTTTGTATGGTACAATAAGGAGAGCGAAGAGAAGAAAGAAAAACCAGGAGGAGGGGAAATGGGAATAAAGCAAAAATGCCCCCTGGAATACCCTATTCACCTCCTGTGAGTGGGCCACGAATTTGTCCCTCAGCTTTCCCGCAGCCCAAATGAAAAGGAAACAATGCCAGTTACATGATTCCCAGTGTCCATGAGATAAAAACAGACAGACCTATTACTCAAGAGAATTACAACTATTCTTGGTACGGAGATGAGACAGGGGGGTGGCCATAAAGGGAACGCAGTATGTGGTACTGAGCCTACATCCCCGAGAACATCCCCACAGCGGTGACAGCAGCGAGCTCTGTGGGACAGTCTCTGCGTGACAACCCGCCATAGAAGCTGGTGGCATCACACCAAAACACAAGTCAGGGAAAGCCAGTCTGGCCAGGACAGGTCTGGAAGAGGCAAGTCAGGGTGCCCAGCTTCACTGCCCACCCAAGTTGGGTCTCTATTGGGCCGGCTTGCAGAGCACGCTCCAAGCCTTCCTCTTGCTGTGTCATTTCTGTCCGCAGAGAATTTTTTTTAATGTTTTATTTCTTAAGTAATCTCTACACCCAATGTGGGGCTTGAACTCACGCCCCCCAAAATATCCTGGCGGTCCGGAACATTCTGGCACACGGCAGAACGTGTCTACCTCCATTCGAAACCCACCTCCCTGCCACTAATTATAGTTCAGGCAATTCCAGCTCACCCGGCAGCCCAAACCAAGGATCTGCCTCTTCCAAGTTTGGCAATCAACCCTTTATCATCTTTTATCGGTTTTATCGGTTAGGCAAAAATGTTTCCGGTTCTTTCCATGAGTTCTCACGGGACAGTTTTCTAGCCACTCGGCAGACCCTCCCAACGCCCTTTGGTTTGTCAGTGTCCCTCCCTAAAGCGTGCTGCCCTCTGAGGGGACAAATGAAAAAAACAGATGTCCAAGTGTTGTGAGAGCTGCTCAAAGTGGGGGTTATAAATACACACCCGAAAAGGCATGTCAGGCTCCAGCAGCAGGATCCGCGGCACAAACAGGAGTTCAAAACACAACAGTGCCGCTCTCGGATGAGAAAGCAAATTCCCAGGTGTTTCTGCAAGCAATGCATGGGGAGGGGTGCATTCTTGGCTCCCAGCCTTACCCAGGAAGCCTGAGGAAGATCACTCTAGGAAGAGGAGAATGTGGCCCTTTTAGGAAAATCTAGAAGGAGGCAGAGGAGGAGTGGGAGGAAAGCCAGAAGACTCAGGCACCCTTGAAGCCAACAGGGAAGTTTTAAGGAAGGTGGTGTGGTGAGCAGTGTCACAGGCCTTCAAGGTCAAGATAAGATCTAAAACAAGTCCTTTGGATTTGAACGACCAGGAAGTCACCGGCGACCTTGGCTAGCAGTGACAGAAGAGGGGTGGGGACAGACACCAGACTGCCTCGGGTCCTGAAAGTGGGGACAGCAAGTGTAGACAGCGCTCACAAAGTGTGGAAACAAGGGGTAGGAAAGAGATGGGGTGATAGGAAGGAACGGAAGGGGAGAGGTTGGAGACGGACAGAGCTGGCCTTGTAGAATTGGCGGTCAGATGCCAAAGAGTCTTGTCTCCAAAGAATAGGACGTGGCAGCATCTTCTGGAGGGGGGAGCAGGTGGGAGCATTGGAGGTTCGAGGACAGGGGAAAGCTTGATTGGGGTCACTATGGAGGAGAGGCTGATGCTTGCTGGCCGGAACTCGAGCTCCTGCTGAGGTTGGTGACCATCTATGAGAAAGAAAGCCCCCACCGTCAAAGTCGCAGCCCCCGCCACCACCCCAGCAGTGCTCAGCAGCCGCCTGTGTAGACCTAGAGAAAGCAGGACCACTGGATTAATCTAGAGTTGCAGCTTTCTTCCAGGAGGTAGGACAGAAGGGGAAGAGGGTGGCTGCTGGGATGAGCCACAGAAGCCAAGCTAAAGAGAGAAGATGTGAAGACAGGACATGGAGAAAATGAGAAACCGAGCCCAGGGTTCTAGAACTGTGCTGTCCGGTCCAGTAGCTGGTAACCACCATACCTATTTCAGTTTGGGCTTGAATGAATGAAAATGAAATAGAGTTAAAGCTTCCTCTGTTAACCCTCATTTGGACAGAGGCGAAGAAGAACATTTCTATCATCCCAGAAGGTTCTATTGGACAGAGCTGCTGGTCTAGAAGATTCAAGAAGACAGAAGAGGTGTGGTGAGTGGCCGAGGAGATCGTGGTCTCAAACTGGAGTCCATAGGGAAGATTCCAGAAGGGCAACAGTTCAGGTGATGACAAAGCCGGCTGAGGACAAAAGGGGGCTCCCTGCTGGGAGGCAGAGGTGAAGGGGACTGGGTGTAAGGAGGTCCAGGTGCCTGAAGGGCTGTCCCCCTGGCTCTTAAAGGCACACAGGACCAGCCTCAAGACGGGGCGGAGAGGAAGGCTGAACCAGGGGCTGGTGTCTTCAAAGAAAAGGAGAATGACCACGATCGTGGGGTGTAGGGTGGGGATTCGGAGGAAGAGATGGGGAAGGCCCTCAAGGAGGAGGGTATTGTTTCTTTGATGGAGACAGGAGCTTTGGGGGTTGAGGAGGACAGCGCCCCTCCACCCCACCGTCCTGGGCGTGGGGTAATGTGGTGTGGAGAGCAGCCCCACCGAAGAGGCCTGTGGTGGTGGGGGGGGGCTGGATTGGGGCATGAGCCGGAAGACAGGTCAGGAGAGCACTCAGGGAACACGGGGAGGACGCAGGGGAGGGCAAGGCCCAGTGATGGGGGCCGCCGGATGTCACAGGCTAATGGTTTGAGAGGTAGGGCTTGGAAGAAATGAGATAATCCCCTCCTACACTGTTGGTGGGAATGCAAGCTAGTACAGCCACTCTGGAAAACAGTATGGAGGTTCCTCAAAAAGTTGAAAATAGAGCTACCCTACGACCCAGCAATCGCACTACTGGGTATTTACCCTAAAGATACAAATGTAGTGATCCGAAGGGGCACATGCACACTAATGTTTATAGCAGCAATGTCCACAATAGCCAAACTATGGAAAGAGCCGAGATGTCCATCAACAGATGAATGGATAGAGAAGATGTGGTATATATACACAATGGAATACTATGCAGCCATCAAGAGAAATG
>CM052891.1:49115865-49187073 GCA_028534135.1 Potos flavus
AATTATCATATGATCTCTCTGATATGAAGAATTTGAGAGGCAGGGTGGGGGGTTGTGGGGGGTGGGGGAGGGGGGAAAAAAAAGAAACGAGATAACCCAGGGCCTTCATCGTGGGCATGACCGGCGGTCCTACTTTCTAAATTAAGCATTTATTTAATGCTTACTGTGTGCCAAGCTGTCTTCCAAGCATTCCACCGATTGCTAGTTCAGAATATTCCTAATACCTGACAGGACAGGTGCAGATCTTCTCCTCCTTAAGGAGGAGGAAGTGAGATGATGAAGATCACATCATAGGTGAGCAGAAGAGCAGGGATTTGAACTAACGCGATGCGGTCCTGGGGTCGGGAGTCCTCAGTCACGGCTCACGGGCAGGACGGACTTGGCCGACACTAAGCTTTCCGCACCCATGGGCCTCTACCACAGCTGGGCGGGGGGAGGGGAAAACAGGTGCTACCTGCAGGATGAATGGAGACCTGGCTTTGTGAGTCTGGTCCCCTTACGAGGACAGACATCAAACCATTTGGTCCCTAGGACCCCCGACAGAGACTGGTCACTACAGCCGCAGAGGAATGGAAGATTCTGGAATCTGATGCGGGCATCTGGCCTCCCCACAAGGGTCGGGGGGCCTGCTTCGATAGTGTTTCTCTGGGAAACAGGAAGAACTGGACACAGATAAAGCGTGATTCCAAGTCCCCTCGAGCTGACCTTGTGTGACCTTGAGCGAGGCACGCTGCCCATCTCACGGTGAAACGGGGATCATCACACTTACAGAATAGGCGTGTGAGACTGATTAAAAAGATGGGTGGGAAAAGAAAGAAGCTGGCCCCAAAAATGATTGTTTAGGGGTTTTTTGCACTTTGGGTTTTTTATTCTCAAAATCCCCAGATCTGGTTCCCAGATCCCTCGCCCTAGAAGAATGAGGGGCATCCCCTCGGTTCTAGGATTCAAGGGCCCAGCTCACCCGACAAGACTCATGGAGGATTGCTCAAGGTGATCCCATTCCCTTGGCAGGATTTCAGGAGCTGAGGCTGTTCGTGGAAAGGTTTTGGAGCATGGAAGAAGAGGCTCATACGGCGTGGAGGGTTTCTGGAGGTTTCCCCATCCATTTCCTCCAAGTTGTGGATGGCCGTCCTCTCCAGCTCGGGCCTCCCCGGTTGTGGCTGAGGATTCAGGACTTGGGCACAGAAGCCCATAGAAACCCCAAATCCACCAAATCCTTTAATCTACCAGAGCTCTTTGAAGGGGTGAAAATGCCTGTGGATAAGGGGAACCAGCCCGATGTAATTTATTTTCATTTGCAAAAACCTTTTGACAAGGTCCCGCCCTGAAAGCTATTAAAGAAAATGCTCCACCATGGGGGGATGCTTTGTCAGGATGGGAAGAAACAAAGAGTTCACAGAAAGGGATGGTCCTCTGGGTGGAGAAAGTGAGCCCAGGTTTGGGGTTCAGCTCATTCAATACTGACGCGAGCTCTAAAGGAAGGCATCCTCTCAGGGACAAAGTACAGAGGCGATGTCAAGGGACAGTGTACATGGGCAGGGGACACAGACAGGGTTAGCAGACGGTGATGTATTTGGGGGAGAAATAGCCTGGAAAACTATTACAGGGCTAAAGGTTTTCAGTTGCAATTGAAAAATGTTATCTTAGGGCCTGAATATGGACTGTTTCCTGAAGACTGTTTCTCCAAAGAAGTGCTGTTCACATTTCGGGCCAGAAAATTCTTCACTGGGCAGAACGGTCCTATGTTACAAGGCATTAACATCCTTGACCTCTGCTGTTAAATACCAGTAGGTCCCCCCTCCCCCGCTCCTAACATTTATAACACCCCCCCTCGAAGAGTCTCCCACTCCCCCACCCCATTCTGATCTACCTGAATTTTACCCTAATGTGCCACTAAGCACCTTTCCCCCACACACACATAAAGGAAAAAGCTAAATAAATCCTCAGAAAGAGAACTGAAATGAAACAGGAGGCATTTGTGTTTAGGATTTTCCGGAAAGGTCTAGTCATCGTATGTCCAAATGCTTGTGGAGGTGGAGACGGCCAGGATAAGAGTAACTTGATGGCGCATAAGTGCTGGGAACATAAATAAAGCAGAGGAGGGGACAGGGAGTGCCAGGAGGGAAGGTGCATTTCACGCAAGGTACTGGGGTGGAATGGGGGTTGCCTCTCTAAGAAGGATCCAGATCTCTAAGAAGGAGCAGAGTTAAGTGGGGAAGGGAGCTGTGAGGATATGGAGGTTGGGGAAGGGGGAGAAATGTGCTTCTAGGCACTGAAGACAGCAAGTGCAAAGGTCCTGAGGCACAACTTGACTTGCCAAGGAACAGGCAGGAGGCCAGCTTGGTGGGGGCTTGAGGAGTGAGATGGGGAGCAGGAGATGAGGTCAGAGAGGTGAGCACAGGTCTTGCAGACTTTGATAAGGAATCTGAACACTTCGGGATCCATCCTGGGTACTCGTAGCTCTTAATACCGCATTGTTGCCCTGACCAATCCGTGAGCTTCTTGAGGGAGGAATCAGGTCTTCTCCCTCTGACTCCCCAGTGTCTCCGCCCTGCCAGGCACAGAATAGGAACGCACTACAAATTCACGACAATTAAGTAATCAAAAACCGCAGAATTGTGGACAACCGGTGATGGTGACCAGGGCAGGCAGAAAAACGCGCCCCGCCCCCAAGAAGATAATTCGCGTCTTCATCCCTGGAACCTGTGAATGTGGCCTTACGTGGCAAAACACGGTCTTTGCTGACATGATTCGGCTGGAGACCACGAGATGGGAGGATCACTGTGGATTATCTGGGCAGACCCTCAATGCCACGGCAAGTGTCCTTCTAAGAGAGAGGCAGAGGGAGTGCTGACAAGATGGAAGAGGCCACGTGAAGACACAGACACAAGACAAGAAGGCCAGCAGCCACTAGCGGCCACCAGCAGCCCCCAGAAGCTGAAAGACACAAGGAACTAATTCTCCACTGGAGCCTCTGCGGGGAGCATGGCCCTTGGTTTCAACCCAGCAATGCTGCTTTCCAACTTCTGGCAAATTCTAGAGCTGCCCGAATTCAAAGGGTCCCCTTCACATCCTAAAAGGTGACCTTGAGGGGCAGGAGAAGGGAGCAGAGCGAGGGACCACTAACCCTCTGGTCCCGAAATGGTCCTGAAGCCTTCTTCTCAGGAGCAGGGACCACGTCCGGCTCTTCATTCCCTCCCACGATGCTGAGCAGAGAATTTCCGCATCTGCTTGCCAAGGGCTCACTGTTTTCCATCGAGGTGTTGTAAACCCCTTCTTCTGGAAGCCGGGATTTCGGGAACCCCTTTATGATTCAGTCCAGAACGAGGTCAACAGTCTCCTGAGCATTTGAGAGAAGAGAAGCCACACTCTCGGGGTTCTCCAGTCCCCGGGGAAGCCAGAATGTCTTTATTTCTAAGTGTTTGTCGGCCAAGGTCAGGCATCTTCTGCTGTTCCGGAACCACAGATCAGGATGCTTGAAAGAATGGGAGACCCCGGGACATTGTTACTCTACGAAGTCACGGCCACCACTGAGGGATGCAGGACAGGTCCCACCCAAGTTCCCGAGGGCACCGCTGTGTTGGAGAAGATAGGAACAGCCCTTCGAGAATTTCCAGAATTTCCATCCATTGCCCATTTACAGGTGAAGAAGCTAAGGCCTGGAGGCTGAGCAAATTGCCCAGGAACTGACGTTCCTCAAGATGGCTCGGAGCCAGCCATGGGGATGGCGGGTCTCCCATTCGACCGCACTCGGGGAAAACCTGCTATACTCGATCTGGCTAACTTAGGTGAAAAAAAAAAAAAATCATGACTTTGATGGAAAAATGGTTTTCGTGGCAAGCGACTACATAGAAAGTTTCTCTGCCTAAAGGAGGAAGCTTCTGTTAATTGCAAAAATTAACTCTGCAGAAGAGCTTATTTCCAACCCCCCCCCAATATCCATCAAATGAGGTGTTCCCGGTTCACACGTGACACAGGGAGAAAGTTTAGGGGACTTCATTCTAAGAGGGGGTACAGGATGGAAACAGACGCAGACCATTACTGATTGAGATTGGGTGAGTGCAGCGATTATTCAACTGTAACAAGATATTAAAGGCATGTAGGGTGGGGGGAGGGAGGGGACCTCTCTGTCACCGATGCTGCCATCGGGTGAGGAGTAGCCACCATGCTAGCCCCCGGAATGAAGCCAGAAAGTAGACACAAGGCTGCATGGACGTGACCTACCCTATGGAGTAGCCTCCTAGCCTCTGGCTGAGCACACGGTCTCTGGGGTCTCTTGGGACACCCAGCTTCCCAGCCCTGCTTGCGGGGAGCTCCTCGAGTGCTCAGTGGGGCAGTGCGCCCGTCACGCCCAGCCCGATCTCTAGCCACACCTCCGTGATGGTGGGCGCTACGGTGCGTCCCTCCCAAATCCACATGCCAAAGCTCTAATGCCCAGTGCCATAGCATCTGGAGGTGGGGCCTTGAGGGGGTAATGGGATCATGAAGGTAGAGCCCTCATGATGACATTAGTGCCCTTAGGAGAGACCTGATCGCCCTCCTGACCGGGTGAGGACACAGCAAGAAGGCAGTCACCTACAGACCAGGAAGAGAGCCCGCGCCAGGAGCTAAACCAGCCTGCACCTTGTTCTTGGACTTGCCAGCCTCCCGACTGGGAGGAGTAAATGTCTATAGTTCAAACCAGCCAGCCGGTGGCGTTCGGTCACAGCAGTGGGCATGTCACCTCACCTCTCTGAGCAGCAATCCGCTCTTCTGAAAAATGTGGCTAGTGACCTTCTGTCTCCTTCCTGCCTCCCGCCCTCCCTCCCTCCCTTCCAACTCTTCCACGGATATCAGGAGTCCCAAGCCACCAAGCAGAGGCAAGAGACCCCAAGGTGTCCAAAGCCCTGAACAGATTTACGTTTTATAAAGAACCCAGTATGGTACCCCCAGGGCCACCCTGCTCAGTGCCCTGGGGCGACTGGAGATCAGGTAGGGGACAGCGACACCAGCACTGCAAAAGACTGGGATTTGGGGTAATAATACTTTCTGAATTACTAATAAGTCAATGAGCATGACTTAGGGAAGACAAGGAGAGAAGGGAAGGCAGCCCCAGCCCCACGACCATGTGCCCGATGCCTAGCATGGTTTGGCATATTGTGGGTACTCGAGAAACATTTGCTGAATGGAAATGGAGGGGGCCCAGCCAGAGTATAAAACATGCAAGGATCGGAGACTTCTTGATGTCCAGAAGCATGTCTGGGTCAAGGCTGGAGGGTCTAATTCAGCTCTGCATCCGTGAACATTTGTTTCCCATGAATCTTTCACCCGAGCAAGGAAGACTCCCATTGTAGGTCATGTTGGCCTCGCTCTAGAACTCCTATGATCCTTGGCGGCATCAAAATTCCGTAATCTGTGGCCCCCACACGTACATACACACATGTACCACATCTCCTGGCTCCAGAGCGGGAATCAGCCCTTTTCAACCGGATCCCAGGACCCTCCCTGGGCTGGATGCCCGCACCCTGGGTCCAAGGGACTTAGGAGACACAGCTGCCTCCTGCCTGGGCCCCCCTCGGCTAAGATCTGATTTTCTCATCATCTGGATAGTCTCAGCGACTCGCAGCAAAGGGATGAACCAGGCTGACCTTTCTGGAGGTTTGTTTAAAGCAGAACAATGTTTGTCTTGTCCAAACACTATGAATTACTCCAGAGAATCCTGCCCAGTTTTACAACCCACAGCTACAAACGGCTTACATAAATAGGGACTCGTCCCCTCCACTCCCCCCGCCGCCCCGTTTTTAACTGCTTCTCCTCTCCTCCCCCCCCACCTTCTTCCACTCTTCCTGCCCCCCCCACCGCCTGTCACACCTTCTGTCCCCTGAGCTCCGGGCCCGGTGAAGGGGCAGGTGTCGGTGCTCGGGGCCACAGCCCAGCCCTGGGTTATTGCTGGCACGGATCCCCTATGGCGGGTAGGCTGCTCCGTCCCCGCTGTGGGCAGGGGTTTGCCTTGCTGAGGGGGGGCAGGGGGGCCTCTGGGCACATTTGTACTGTGGCGGGGGAGGGAGGGCTGCGGTCCACAGGGTTAGATCCAGCTGTGAAAGTGTCGGTAAGAAAAGGCCCCTCGGTTTTGGGGGGTTCAACGTCCAACCCACGCCGACCGTCCTCATCTGGCGGGATGTTCAGCTTACCCACCGCTTTTTCCTTCTCAGGCTGCACATTCGGGGGGATCCCCGGGTATCTCCTAGCCGTAGACCCTTCCCCTCACCCACCCTCCACTTCAGGCCTCCGGTGGGGTAGGAGACAGTAAATGCTGATCATATATGAAGCACAAAAAACGAGCAGGGCCATGGTCCTGGGAAAGGAGGGTCAGCTGGGGACAGAGCCCAGTTTCCTAAACTATCTCCCTAAATATAGTCCCTACACCACCTGCACCCAAATGCTTCGGGAAGCTTGTTTAAAATGCAGATTTCTGGGCCCCTCCCCAGGCCGAGGGAAGCTCTCTCGGGGGGGTAGGGCCCCAGGCTGATGCCAGAGTCTGAGAAATCCTCTCTAGCTCAAGTCCTCTGACTCAACGAGCTGGGTGACCCCAGCAAGCCACTCCAGACTCATCACCTCTGCACGGTGGCCCCAGACTCTTTGAAAAGACCCTTCCTGCTCTTAGATCGTGTGGTTTTAGGGGCAGCTGGGCACTAGAACCCAAAAGCAGCAAGGGTGGGTAGAAACAGCCTGAGAAAAGTTGGGGGGAGTCACGGAAGCCCCCAGGAGAGGTGCTGAAGACTTGGACAGGTGCCACGGGAGTGTGAGGCCGGATTGGTGGCTGGGGGTGTGGGTGGTATGTGGGATCCTTCTACTGAGGGTCCCCATTGGGAGCCAAATGCGATTTCATCTTTGCTTTGCAGACAGGGAAACCGAGTCACAGAAGGGAGGAGGGACTTCCACTCAGGCCGGAGGCATGGGATGCCCTCCCCTATACACCTTGGGACACCCGTCCAGCAATCCCAGAAAGACTCCTTCTCCCCCAGCTGCTTTCCTTGTCATTCTAGCCTCTCAACAGAGCTGAGGTTGGCTCTTAGGGCCACAGCTCCTTCTAGCTACTTCTCTTCCTTTGATGGAAGGGCCCAGAGCCAAATCTGCCCCTCGGGGTGGACGCGCGGTGAGCCCCAACAGCAGGAAAATCAAGTGCCCTGAGTGTCACCCTGGATAGAGCCAAGCCAGCCGTGCCCACCCGGAGACCGCACAGCCGGGCTGCGGGCGCTGTGGGTCCGCGGTCCTCCGGGTCGGGGCTGCAGCCGCAGCGCACGCACGATCCCGCTTGGCCGGAGGGCGCAGGGCGCCGCCAGCGAAAAGCCCTGGCTTTCTGAGCTCGAAGACCGTTCGTGTCCCACACTGGCGGCGACCTCGGGAGGTCAGAGAATCAAGCCGCTGGAACTCAGATGATGCACCGAGAGGCAGCCTCTAGGGTCTGGGCAGGAGTGGCTAGCCAGAGGCCGCGGAGGGCACGGTGTCCCCTCTCCAGGCCCCCCCGGGAGACGGAGCCGATACCGCCGGGGATCCAGAATCAAAGGCCTCCTGGTGAGGGTCGGGATTCCAGAAGAGCGGGCCCTGTTTCTACGATCTACTATGCGTTGGATTCCATTGATAATTCGGAAGATCCAGAAGCTTGCTGCGTGACCTCGGGCACGCTCCGGACCGCTCCGGGCCGCGGGCCCTCCCCTCTTGCGAACCGCGGGGCTCGGGACAGATGCTCCCCAAGCCTCAGCTCCAACGTCCGCGCCTTGAATTAGCGGCGCCTCCTTCTAGGTTAGCATTTGATTTTCTAATCAAGCTCTTTGTCCCCTGCGGCCTTAACCCGAGCCCCCAGCTTCCCCGTCTCCCTCGACCCGCGCCTGGGTCTCGCCCTCGCCTGACTTTCCCGTCGAAGGGCCTCGAGTGAGGGATTCCCGGGAGCCGAGGCCGAGGCCGGCGGGTCCGCGGCGCGGGCCGGGGCTGTATGGAAATGGCCAGAGAAGCCGGCGGGCGCGGCGGCGATTTATTCTGGGAGTGACAGCCCCTTTGAGCGCTCAGCGAATGGCATTTTCTGTCTGTGAAAGCCTTTCTTCCCACCTCTGTTCAGATTAGCCCGGGGGATGAATGCGCCCATTATCCAGCCCGCTGACCATTCTGAAACGCCAAATTAATTACTAAGCACTGAATCAGGCGCCGGGGCCGGGGCACCGGGAGGTGTGAAAATAGCGAGCGGCTGGAGCTGGGGAAGACGCGAGGGGCGCAGCGCCGAGAGGCCGGGCGGGGTGGCCCGGGGCGCGGGCGCGGCGGGGCCCGAGGCGGGTTTGGCCGGCGGCCGAGCGCGACCTGCCGGCGTGACCCGGAGCGACCGCGGAGCGAGCGGGCTGCGGGGCCCCGGCGGGCGGGAAGGCGCGGGCCGGGGGTCGCGGCTCCGGCCGGCCCGGGGCTCGCCAGGACCGCGGGCGGAGCGCGCCAAGTGCGCCGAGCGCCGGGAGGAGGGCTCGGCCGTGCGCCGCGCGCGGGTGCGGGTCCCGGAGGCGGGGCCAGGCCCCGCCGCCCCCGGACGGCCCCAGCCCGCAGCCACCCGCGCGGTCCCCGCCCCGGCGCTGCGCCGCTCCGGCTGCCCTCCGAGGCCTTCCCCAAACTTGGGCGCCGCCCTCCGACCGCAGCCCGGGCCGGAGCTCCCCGAACGCGGGGCCGCCCCATGCCGTCCCCCCGCGCCCCCGGGCCCCGACTCCGGCGGGCCGGACGGCACTTACCTCCCGAGGCGCCGGGCGGGAGAAGGAGGCGAGCTCTCGGCGGCTCCCGCTGGAGTGCGAGGGGCGCGGAGGAGCGCGCGCCTTTAAGACTCTTCCCCGAGACTCCGCCAGGTGGTGTCAGGCCGGCCGGGCCCGGGCGGCTCCTCACCCCCGCGGCCACCCTGCTCTCGGCGCGCCCCGGGCCGAGCCCCAAACGCGCGCTCCCACTCCGCGCCCCGCGGCGCCCGCTCCTGCCGCGCTGAGCCGGGAGCACAGGAGGAAAGGATGCGGACGGCTGGGGACCCCCGGATGCCCAAGAGGAAGCCTCTCATCCTACCCACTCTAGCTCAAGATGGCCCGGGGCTTGGAGGAATCTATTTTTGGACTGGGTGCTGGGGTGGCGCCGGGGGAGGACAGGGTTGGAAAGTCTTGTCCAAGGACGTGCGATTACGTCCCCGCTGTCATCACCTCGGGACGCGCCTTGGGTCCGTGCTAAACTGGTCCTGTCGCCCTTGATCCAAGATGGCGAGCTGACACGCCTCCCCCCATCACCGCGGACAACACCGAAGCGATAAAACAGAGGGAGAGCTGTCGCCACTTAAAACTAGGGGGAAGTGTCAGTCACACTCCTGCAACAGAAAAGTTTAAGAGGACCCGAGGGAAGGTTGAAGGAACCCCGGTTCCTCCGGCGAGAAGCAGGAGGCGGCCTGGAAAGAGCCTAGAGCAAGCCTGTCTCCCGTGTGGCTGCTCCAAGTTCAAGGGAGCGAGTGCGTTCACGCGCCGGCCGCACCTGGGAACGCCGCGCAGGGCTCCCCGCTGCTGCCCGGCGCAGGCTGGCAGGCGCAAGCCACCGTTCTAGCCCCAGGCCATTGTTTAAAATTGTAAATCATGGGTCTTCCCTTTCAGAGGTTATTTTTTGACGTTTATATCGAGATTGCAGGCTGCATTAATAATTAACTCAGGTTTTCTGCCTCCGTTGTTTACTATTTATGCAAACGCCTTCCTCATTCCTGAGTTTCTCAGTGTAGTTTCTGACACAACTGAAATGCTGCTTTGAGTAACCCTGGGGGAAGGATATGTGGGCGTGGGGACTTTCTGAATCTTTCCGTGTCCAGGAATGTCTCTGTTAACTTCCAAGCAGGCACAGATTGGACATAGGGTCCTGTAGGATCTAGCACCCATAACCCGTTATGTACCCTTCCAACTTTGCAAGATAAGGATGCCATTAGCACTAAACAGGGAAGCGAGTGGAAAGTGCCTTGCTTTGCTTTGTGCCTAATACACCTAGAGAATCCCTGGACCTAACTATTTGTGAGGACCCCTTCCTAGTTATTGATTCATTGTCTTCTGGTTTTTATAGTGGCAAGAACTTCTGTTAGAGAAGCTTTAGAGAATAACATCAATTCAGACCGAACTTTCTTCCTTTTTCTTTTTTTACCTTTTTTTTTTTTTTTTTTGGCCACTGGCTTTAGTTTTCTTCACTTTTTTTTTTTTAAAGATTTTATTTATTTATTTGACAGAGAGAGACAGCCAGAGAGGGAACACAAGCAGGGGGAGTGGGAGAGGGAGAAGTAGGCTTCCTGCCCAGCAGGGAGCCCAATGCGGGGCTCGAACCCAGGACCCTGGGATCATGACCTGAGCCGAAGGCAGACGCTTAAAAGAAAAAAACAAACCTATAGGTTCTGTTACTGTCTCCCTTAGTAATGACTGTAACTGACCTTGGGTTAGTCCTTTCTGCTCCCCTCATTTGCATTGCTTCTCCTGTAAAAGGAACAAATTGGGCTACGTGACTGCTGTGGTCCCACCCAGCGCCAGCAGGCTGGGAGCCTATTAAGGGATGATTAAAAAGCAACCATCCCACCACAATAGGATAGCACTGTGCGCCAGTAGGATGGCTGCAGTTGAAAAAGGTAATAACAAGTGTTGACGAGGATGTAAAGAAATTGGAATTCTCAGGCATCCCTGGTGGGGATGGGGAAAATGGTGCAGCCATTGGAAAACAGTCTGGCAATCCATCAAAAGGTTAAACGTACCGTTGGCCTATGACCCAGCAATTCCACTCTTAGGGATATACTCAAGAGAAATGAAAACATAAGTCTACGCAAAAAACTCGTACAGGAATGTTTATAGTAGCCATTATTCAGAAGAACCCCAAAGGCATCAACAACCCAAATGTCCATTAGCTGATGAAGAGATCCGTAAAAGGCGGCGTATTCCTATAACGCAATATTATTCAGCCGTAAAAGGAAGGAAATACTAACGCGTGCTACAAAGTAGATGAGCCTTGCAAACAGTATGCTGGGTGAAAGAAACCAATTAGCAAAGGTACGTTTATATGCTTGCATTAATTCTGAAATGTCCAGAATAGACAGATCTATACAGACAGGAAGTGGACTGGCGGTTGTTTAGGGCCAGGGATGGGGCTCTGGGGCTAGGAGGAATGTGCTTTTTGGGGGGCCAATAAACACTGTGATGATGGTTGCACCCACCCTGTGACTGCACTAAAAATCATTGTACCCTTTAAACGCATTGTACACCAAATGCATGTATGGTGTGTGGATTATATCTCCATACAGATGTTCTAGCCAAAGTCCTTCCCGAACACCCGGTGGGCGTCAGGTGCTGGGGTGAGTATTGGGATACAGAAGTGAATGAGATATGCGGTCTGCCCTTGTGATGCTTCCAGCATAATTGGGAGGTTAGCTATTTCGGGATCTGCCAAAAGAACAAAACAGCCTCCTCCTGGCACTACGTACGCACAAAGACTTCCACGGCCCATTCACAAAGACAAGACAAAGGCAACAGTCAGGTATTACTTTCCTGTTCTTTTTCCTCCTTTTCCCCTGTCCAGAAAGAAAAGGCTGCAGTAGCCAGGAAGACTCAGTGTACTTTGACTCCTAGAATAGCATCTCTCTCGAGCCGGCAAAGCCGTAGCACGGTGATTAGGAGCAGCAACTGTGGAGGGAGCCAAGACCTCCAGAGGTCAAATCCCAGACCCTGCCTCTGGCCGGCTCCTTGCACGTAGTCAAGTCACTTACCTTCTCTGTGCCTGCTTCTCTATGGGAAAAATGGGTAGAACGTTCCTATATCACAAGGAGAGAATGAGTTAATATGTTAATAATAAAATGATAGCGTGCGGTGGGCGTGGGGTACTAGGAATAATATCACTCAGTCCTTGTTACCCGTCTGCCCATCAAGGTGCTTGACCTAGCTCACAGACCTGCTATTTTTTCAGATCCCACTAGGTGGCGCGGACACACCGCTTCGGGCGCCGGGAAAAAGGCCCCTGGGTCCCAGGCGTGGTTAACTCTGGGCTTTGCTTAACCATCCCAAGAGTTTGCTCCTGCTGTAGTTGCCCGTCCCATCTGTGAGCTCTATATAGCAACATCATCTATAACTCGGCAAATCTCTCTAGTCAGTGCCACTCACTGGGAAAAGTGTTCTCCAATCTAGAGAAACCAGGGCATGGGTACAAAGGAAGTGTGCCCGGTCCGGGGCCAAATGTTCGCGGCGCACCTGCTCATGACCTGCCCCGTGGAAGGGAGGCAGTGACGCCCCCTCCCACGGCCCCCTCCTCCTTTGTATTGCAAATATTTTTGTAACACCCTCCCTTATCATCCGGAAATGAAATTTACAAGGATGCCGCTTTCTGCCGCCCCCCACCGCCCCGGCACACATAACTTCCTCCCCCAACATAAGCCCCCAAGAGTGACACAAGCAAGAAATAAAAATAAAGTCACGTAGAGTCAAATAACATAAATTTTCAGATGCCAATGCCTCGGCATAGCTACATTAAATGACGTCATGAAATAGTTTGCGTGCTTCCATCTCTGCATAGAATTACCAGGAAAGGGGCGCCTGGGTGGCTCAGTGGGTTAAAGCCTCTGCCTTCAGCTCAGGTCATGATCCCAGCGTCCTGGGATCGAGCCCTGCATCGGGCTCTCTGCCTAGCGGGGAGCCTGCTTCCCCACCCCCTCTCTGCCTGCCTCTCTGCCTACTTGTGATCTCTCTCTTTGTCAAATAAATAAATAAAATCTTAAAAAAAAAAAAAAAGAATTACCAGGAAGACCTCAGTAACAAATGATACCTGATGGAGGCGTGTGGCTCCAGTGATTCCGACACCGTGAGTGGCCAAGGCTCTGGGCAACAGGACTTTCCAAAGTGGGTCAACACGTTTCCATCAAGTTGCCATCTTGGGAAATTTGTGTATGTTAAGATTGTGAATCGTGACAAAACAAGACCTTTGCGTTTGTTAACAGAATAAAATGGGGTTCTGGGCACAGATGATTTCTTTCATCTTCGTGAATGTTCAGGGGGACGCTTCAAAGGGGTGCGGGAGGGTCCCCTGTGTGCATTGCAGTTGTCCAGACCCTGAGGTTCCCGAGGACTAACTCGTAGTCGTGTCCCCCAGTCACCGCGATGACTAAAACTGCCTTACCACAAATTCTCAGTTGGACAATAATGTCTCCACTGAGAACCACCGCTCCAGGGTCAAAATTGCTTTGGGCATGTCTGGCAAAGGCAGCTCTCCGGCTGCCTCCAGCTCAACTTGTAAAAGGCACTTAGTTTTCTCTAGTCCACGCAAATACACTTGTCTGGGACAAGAGCTGGGACTCAGGGGCGGGGGCCGGGGGGCTTGCAGAGATAGGCAGGCTATGGGATGGGGTCTTTCCCTCCGAGGACCTCCCTTCCTGTAGCTCTTTGTCCGGAAACGGGGAGGGGGTGCGCCCTGAGGGAGGCCGGCCTCATCTGCCAATCTCGGGCACAGCCCAGTGGTCTTTTTGAGGCTTTTCCTAAAACCCAGCTAGGAAATAAATCAGCACAGACAGAATCCTGATTTTAGCCACAGGGGCCGGGGCCTCTGAGCAAACCCCTGGCTTATGAGAATTTCCTGCTCTACATTTGCTTGGCAGGTCAGTCTCAAGCTATTCACACTCTGCTTTCTCCGGGATGGGGCTAGAGAGACCGGGGCTCGGTGGAATGAGGTTTGACATGTTGGCATGTCCAGGCTTGTCCCTAGGCTCCATTAATTACGTCCACCTCCACCTGCTATGGGGCTTTTTCAGGTCCGTGCATCTGGCCTCTCCTTTCTCCCAGCAGCTAGGGCACCTCTTCCCCCTCCCCACCCCCCTCCCTCCAGCTTTCAGCTTGTTTGTCTTGAGAAGCAGGTATGACATGACCCAATCTCCCTGCTGGTATTTCTGGAATTCAGCTAGTTTAGCAAACCAAGACCGGATCCCTCCAGAGCGAGGCAGCCGCTTCTCTCTGGACACATTCCACCACTTCTCCCAATTGAGGTCTCGCAGCCAGCTGGTCAGCTACAACACAGGTTTTGACACCTCAAGAATTTCCTTCCAGACTCTCTGGCCTAAAAAGGGCGGCTGAAGGGCCCGGAATGCGTCCCGCCATCAAACAAAAGGGTCAGCAGCCTCTCACTGTGTATTTCTGCTCTTCAGACAATGGTCCGAATGCCTTCTCACTCAGACATCCATGCACCTGCAGCTGTAAACCTAGGTGGCTTATCTATTGCACAGACATTTATGGACTACCTCCTGTATGCACGTACTGTGGTACAGCAGGAACTGGGCAGGTACGGTCCCTGTTCTCCTAGGGCTTACAGGCGGGTGGAAAAGGCAGACATTCAGCACCCAGTAACGCAAACAGCCATGTGATTGCAGCGAGAGCATTACAATGAAAGCGGAGGCCAGAGGAGGGAGCATCACCAAGGCTGGAGAGGACCCGGGGACTCCTGAGTCACCAATGAAATCACATTTCTGTTGAGACCTGAGAGATGAGGTGTGATCAAGAAATTATAACAGTTGGGATTCCTAGGTGGCTCAGTCTGTTAAGCGGCTGCCTGTGGCTCGGGTCATGATCCCAGGATCCTGGGATTGAGTCCCGCATGGGGCTCCTTGCTCTGCGGGAAGCCTGCTTTTCTCTCTGCCTCTGCCTGCCACTCTGCCTGCTTGTGCTCTTTCTCTCCCTGACAAATAAATAAAATCTTTAAAAAAAATTATAATAGTCCACATTTATGGATTCCCTCACTGTATGTCCCATCTGTCCTAAGAGCTTTATGGGTATCCATTCTAATGTTCATGATGGTATGAAATAAGGTACTATAAGTCCTGTTTTACAAATAAGGAAACTGAGGCATGGGGCGGCTAAGTCAATGGCCCAAAGCCCCCAGCTACAAAGTAACAGAATCAGCATCTGGACCCTAGTCATCTTCCTTTCCAGAGACTGTATCCTCCTCCTCCTCCTCCTCCTCCTCCTCCTCCTCCTCCTCCTCATCCTCCTTCTTCTTCTTTTTAATTTTTTCCCTCTAACTATATCAAGATATAATTGACATACAACATGGTGTATTTTTAAGGTGTGCCATGCCTCGGTTTGATACATACATATTGAAAAAAATGATTACAAAGAGGTTAATTATCGGGGCGCCTGGGTGGCTCAGTGGGTTGAGGCCTCTGCCTTCAGCTCGGGTCGTGATCTCAGGGTCCTGGGATCGAGCCCCGCATCGGGCTCTCTGCTCAGCGGGGAGCCTGCTTCCCCCTCTCTCTCTCTCTCTGCCTGCCTCTCTGCCTGCTTGAGATCTCTCTCTCTCTGTTAAATAAATAAATAAAATCTTAAAAAAAAAAAAGGTTAATTATCGCCTCTTTGACCTCACTTACCATTTTGTGGTTGTGACTGCGGTGAGAACAGTAAGCCTCGCGCTCATGGCAACTTCTGAGCATATGATACAATGTTTTCAACTATAGTCTCCAGGCTGTACCGATTCATCCTATCAGTGAGACTTTGTGCCCTTTGACCAACCTCCTCCCCCCTTCTCCCTCCCCCTCCCCCACCCTCCAGCCACCACTCTACTCTCTGTACCTGCATGTTTGAAGTTTTTCCGGTTCCTTCAGCTCAGGTTGTGATCCCAGGATTCTGGGATCGATCCCAGCATCGGGCTCCCTGCTCAGCGGAAAGCCTGCTTCTCCCTCTGCCTGCTGCTCCCCCTGCTTGCGCGCGCGCTCTCTCTCTCTCTCTCTTTCTCTCTCTGTCTCTGACAAATAAATAATCTTAAAAAACAAAAGGAGATGAAAAAAATCATATCTGCTGTACAGGGTGGATGTATTTTCTTATTTTTTGATGCTCTGGCATCTGGGGTCTTGCTGATCTGGGAGGGCCTGCCTGTCCCAAGGTTAGCTAATTCTAGAGCCGGCAAAGCCCCTCCTCCTCCCCACCCGGTGAGGGTGCTTCTGGAATGATTCAAACCAGCCAATCCTGAGCCTGCGTTACCCGTTCTTTCCCTGCAGAAACCACGACAAAGCCTCTAGCCACGTTTCCCTGCCGCTTCTTCTGCCCCGTGAGCCTGAGACCCAGCATGTCGCGGAAAGTGTGAGTACAGAACTATTTGCTGGCAGTCGTCTTCAGCTCTGCTGGGGCCTCTACTGTGCATGAATAATAGGAAATCCCACATTTTAAGACAAAGGGACCCTGGACGTTTAGCTGAGCCTCAGGGAGGAGAAGTAGGACCGGACCCAGGCCTCTGGGCTCCGTCCCCGATGCTTGTTCCGCTGGTCTCCCCAGGAAAGGTCGTGGGGTGCAGGGACGGGCAAGTCTGGGGTTAGGAGAAAAGGAATAGGCGCTTCAGAAAGAGAAGAAAGATTTATTTCTCAGTTAAAAACAGAGTCGTGAAGGGTGGGCGTCTGGGTAAGTGGAGGCAAGCAAGGAAGGAACCGCGGTTGTATTTTATTTCTTTATTTTATGCAATTTATGCCACTGATCAATAAGGGCAAAGTCTCATCTGACACTTCCTGTGAGCCGGGCGCTCTTTTAAGCGTCCTCTGTGTCCCATGGCGTGGACCCCACATAACAATCGATACGGTCAGTAGTAGTCTTCTTGTCGTCTTGCACGAGGGAATGGATGCGCCCAGGTTAAGTAACCCGCCCACAGCCACCTCCTAACTCAGGTGGGAGGGCTCGGGGTTCTAACTCGGCTGGTCTGGAGTCTGCTTCCCAACTACTCGGTCACACCGCCTTTCAGATGACTTCAAGGCGGGCTCACCTATCCATGGGAGCCCGCGGTGGAGACAGCTGACCCCATTCTCCGCTCCGCACACACGGCAACATTATCTCTACTCTCATTCTGGGAGGAATTACGGTGCTCTATCTCAGCGTCACCACTCAAGTGGCAGACCGTTATTCTTCCCCGAGGAGTCCCCACATATGGAGGAGAGAACTTTCTAGAAGGCTAATGGCCCTCCTCCGATGTCCTCCGAAGCTGCCCCTATAAGCCCCCGCTCCCCTCACTGGTCCCAGAAGAAAGGGTGGCAGGGCCCAAGCAGTTGGCCTGAAACGAGTCCCTGTGCTTCTTTCTCTGGGTTCTCGCTGGCGCAGCTGGCCTGGAGTCAGGACTGTCCTCACAGCCAAGGACCTGGACAGCCATGTTGGCGGAAACCCTCTCAGGGCTGGTTGGCAGGGGATTCAACCCGCACCCCCCCAGCAGGAAGGCTCTGCGTGAGTTTCAGATGGTCACACCAAGAGTTGTACCTACACTGTGTGTGTGTGTGTGTGAGGGTGTGGATGAAGGCGAGGAGGAGGTGGTCTGGGGTCACATCTGGGCCCCATCAGAGGCAGTCATGGGCACCTGATGCTCTTAGCCAGAGGAGCAAACTCCTCTTTCTTAAATACCAGCACCCCCTAGTGGGAATAAGCCTCCGCTTGCCCTTCAGGGGTCTTCACGTGGAGTGTTTGAATTCCACGGGGGAGAAGACACATCTTAATTTTCACTCACCTCCAACCGAAATCTGCCATTTCCGTGAATAATGAGCGTTTGCCACAAATCACGGTAGTGGCAGCAAACGGCACCTGTGACTCAGTCCCCAGCAAACTAACAGGTATTTTGTATTTTGTATCACAGTCGGGTTTTTACAGGTAACTTGAAATACCATTTACGTTTATCAGGACATTGAAATGATGCCAGCTGTTAGATTTGCCCCTGGATCGTGGTATGTTGCACATTGGCAAAGAAGCCAGTGCTACTGGATTTCTGATTTGTTTTTATTTATGTTAAAAATATAATACGGTATCATTGTTTTCCTTTGTGGGCTTAGGGGTTCTAGCTTCTGCATTTAACATGTTCTTCTGAAACACGATCCACAGGCTTCATTGGGCTGCCAAAGGGGTCCACGATATAAAAATGGGTAAAGACCTCTGCTTTGGAGAGAGCAGGGTTAGTCCAATCCTCTTCTCCCACGAAGGTGGAAGCTGCTGACCCACAGTGCAGTTATGGGATTCAGGATAGCCAGGATCAAGGCGAGTGGATAGAGTGACTGCTATGCTGTCTGCCTTAGGCTGGTGCCAGTTGACACGGTCCTTTGAGTTGAAACCTCAAAATTTGGAATGTCTAAATCCTACCAGTATTTGTGCACAAGGGGGCAATGGGGCTCCTCCCAGATGCCAGCAAATGCTGGCTGTGAGATTGCATTTTAAGACAAACTTATGATAATACAATGAGATAGAATCGGGTCAAACAGAATGAGGCAAAATTACCTTAAGGAGGGAGAATGGCTACCAAGTCCCAGAAGCATATAACATGGCTACAAATGTTGATCTAAAGAGGGGAAAAAAGATATCTACCTTTTTTTTTTAAAGATTTTATTTATTTTATTTATTTATTTGACAGAGAGAGAGATCACAAGTAGGCAGAGAGGCAGGCAGAGAGAGAGGGAGAAGCAGGCTCCCTGCTGAGCAGAGAGCCGGATGAGGGGCTCGATCCCAGGACCCTGAGATCATGACCTGAACCGAAGGCAGAGGCTTTAACCCACTGAGCCACCCAGGCACCCCTTGCTATCTGTTAATTAACAGAAATTATTTTTAAAGTGATTTAAAGATTTTAATCTTATTTTATGATGATGACTTTGGTATCATGTTTAAGAAATCCTTTCTTGGGCGCCTGCAACCACCAATTTACTTTCTTTCTCTATGGATTTGCCCATTCTGGATATTTCATAATAAATGACACCATACACTATGTGTTTCTTTGTGACTGGCTTCTTTCACTGAGTAGTTATATCAACATAGGTTCTTCCTGACTTTGCTTCCCCTTACAAGAAGAACAGCCAACATTCATTCAGAAACAAGACAGCACTGAGTGCATTCTAGAACATGGGGATGAGGCTGAAGCGCCCCCTGCACCTCAGAGACCAAGACACACTTAGAATGAAGTTTTTAGGGTTCATCTACATTATAACTTGTTCCTGATTTTAAAGAGGATACTTCCAATATTTCCTCACTGAAACTTTCTATTCTAGGTATTTGATAGATGCCCCATTTCAGGTTAAGAAATTTCTGTTCCTACTTTTCTAAAAGTTTTTCTTTCTTTCCTTTTTCTCATAAATTGAGGACTTTACCAAATGCCTTCTCAACATCCAACCAGGTAATTACATAACGTTTCTCCTTTTTCACTATTACTGTGAAGAATGACATCATAGAATTTTCTAACGTCACATTACCCTTACCTTCCTGGGATAAACCCAGGTGGCCATAATGTATAATCTTAATGTATGATCTCTTAATATCTCTGCTTCTGATTCACAAATAAATTGGCCTATAATCTTCCTCTTCTTCTCCTATCATTCTCGAATTTGAATATCGAGCTTATGGTGGTCTCATAGAGTGAGTTGTGGACTTTTCCTTCTTCAGTTATCTGAAGGGGTTCGCACACGTTTGGAATGGTTGGTTCCTTGGAAGTTAGCTGGGATTGTCTTTCAGAAAAGATTTTAAATTGTCACTTCAGTGGTTTTTTTGAAAGGTTTTATTTATTTATTTATTTTAGAAGGAGAAAGCTGAAGCAGGGGGAGGGGCAGAGAGAGAATCTTAAGTAGACTCCATGCACAGTGCGCTCAGTGAAGAGCCCGGTTTGGGGGTTCCAGCTCAGGATCCTGAGATCATGACCCGAGCCAAAATCAAGAACGGTGCCCAAATGATGGGCCACCCAGGCACCCCAGTTGCTTCAACGTTTTATTGTTGCGGGATTGTGGGCATTCCGTTTCTTCTTGACTCGGCTTTATTAAGATATTTTTTCCTAGGGAAAAAAAATCCCCTTTCAGCTTAAGTTTTAAAATGCATCATCATAAAGTTGTTCATTGTATTATTTTATTTTCACAATCTTCAGTGTATCTGTAGTTACGTCTCCTTCTTCATTGCTAATATTATTTACTTGTATTTTCTATTTCTCTTCTATCTTGCCAGATACATGTTTTTCTTTCTAAAGAAACATCTCTTGGCTTTATTTGGTTCCCCCTGTTGAATATTTGTTTTCTAGTTCACTGATTTGGGCTCTTATTTCCTTATCTCCTTCTTTTGGAGGGTGGAGTGGAGACTTACTCTGTCTTCTTTTTCTAACTTATAAAACTAGGCACTTGGCTGAATTTTCAGACTTTGTTCTTTTCTCAGATTAGCATTTAGGAGGCTATACATTTCCTTCTATCTACTGCTTTTATTAAATCCCACAACTTTTGATATGTACTATTTTCATTATTGTTCATCTCTAAATATTTTTAAATTTTTTTCCCATTGTGATTTTTTTATTTGAGCCTGGGGCTATTCAAAAGTGTCAAATTTCTTGGGTTTTTTTTTTATTAACTTGGTAATTTTTAGGGTTTTTTGACATTTAATGTAATGGCACTGTGGTCAGGAATGTAGTCTGTATGACATCAATTCTTTGAAATTTGTTAAGACTTACTTTATAACATTGCACATGATTAATTTCTGCTGTTACATGTGTGCTTGAGATGAACATGGTACTTTCCAATTATAGGGTGTAGGTTTCTATATATGTGCATCAAGTTCAGTTTAAATGGTTTTCTTCAAATTTTCTATGGGTTTACTACATTCTATATTTTGAAATACTCATCATTAATCATTAATCATTCAGAGAAGACTGTTGAAATCTATCACGATGACAGTAGATTTCTCAACTTCTTCATGTAGTTCTATTAATCATTGCTTTATGTATTATTTAGATTCTTAAAAATTGGTTTTAAGTTTAGATTTGTTCTATCTGTTGGTCAATTAAACCTATATCACTATATAATGGCAATCTCTATCTCTAATAACACTTATGTCTATTTTAATATGAAATTAACACAACCAACCACCTTTATTTTAGTTAGTATTTGCCGAGTGTTTCTGTCTTCAGCCTTTTACTTTCAACCCTTTTGAATCTTCATACCTCAGACTTACCTCTCATAAACGACAACTTATTGGATTTTGTTTTATCCAATCCAGCGATCTCTGTTAATAGGTCACTTTGTTTCATTTACATGCACTATGATGATTGATATATTTTGGCTTGTTTCTACCATTTTAGCTTGGTTTCTATATTTCTCGCTTTTTCTGTTTCTTTTTTCCCCCTCTCTTGCTGTTTTGGGGTGTGTGTGATTAGAAGCCTACACTCACATACATGAAATTTTGTGTGATTGATTCCCAGAGGGGTGCCTGAGTGGCTCAGTCAGTTAAGCATCTGCCTTCGGCTCAGGACCTGATCCTGGGGTTCTGGGATCGAGTCCCATGTCAGGCTCTCTGCTCAGCGGGGAGTCTGCCTCTCCCTCTGCCCTCCCTCCCGCTCATGCTCTCTCGCTCAAGTAAATAAATAAAATCTTAAAAAAAAAAAAAAAGACTGAATCCCAGAAATGGAATTTCTATGTCAAAAACTTATATACTGTTTTGAAGCTGCATTTTAAACCTCATATTTCATGGACACTTTTCCGTGTCACTAAATATTCTTCTATAATATTATTATTTAACTGTTCAAATTTTACTATTGCATAGATTAAGCATATTTTAAAACTAATTCTTTATGTTTACATATTCATGTTACTTATAAATTTTTCACTACTTTAAATTATAAGCAAACTGGTGATTAATACTCTTGCCTACAATCTTGCATACAAGATTGATTTATTTTTCCTTCAAATAAATTCCTAGAAGTACCATTATTGGATTAAAGAGTACAGGCATTTTGATATTTCTATACACAATACCAAATTTATACTTACTGTACAGTTTATGAGAAGTGGGTCTCCAAATGTTCGAAAACTGTGAGTAATATAAATTCTATCTTTGCCTAGCTGTCAGATGGAAGTTTATATCTTTTTATTTTAATTTACATTTTTGCTTATAGTTGAACACTTTTCATATACTTATGGCTACTTGTATATATTTGGTCAATTGTCGACTTATCTGCTCAGATCACTCTTCTTTCGGGGATATAATTTTTTTTAATGTAAAATGTTTTATATTAAAGATGAAGTCCTTTGTTATTGCAAACATTTTGCCCTAGTGCGCCATTTACCTTTTAATTCAGTGTTTATGGTCATTTTTCATGTAGAGAAGTTATTTTACTTTAAAATATTCAAATCCGTCTTTTCCTTTATAACTTCTGACTTTGGTGTCCAGCTTTATGAGGTCAGTTACAATTCCAACAGTATATACACACTTCCTTTTTTCCTCCTGACTTCCCTTGTTTTTTTTTTTTATTTTTATTTAAAGATTTTATTTATTTATTTGACAGAAAGAGATCACAAGCAGGCAGAGAGGCAGGGAGAGAGAGAGGGGGAAGTAGGCTCCCTGCTGAGCAGAGAGCCTGATGCGGGGCTCAATCCCAGGACCCTGAGATCATGACCTGAGCCGAAGGCAGAGGCTTAACCCACTGAGCCACTCAGGCGCCCCAAACTCTGTGATTTTAGAAAACATCTTCCTATCTCAGATGGCAACTCCTCTCATTACTAAACATTTGAAAACGTTTCTTGGCTATTCTCACACAGCATTTTTTTATGATATAATGTAAAATCATTTTGTCAATCTCCTTCCCTCTCGCCAAAGCCTTATTTGTCTTTGAATCGAAATCGTGTTACATTTATATACTCAACTGGGAGGAACGGATGTCTTTGATAAATATCATTTTCCCATTTAAGAACATAAGGTGTTTTTCCATTTATGCAAGCCTTTTTTTTTTTTGGTATCCCATAATAAAGTTCATAGTTGTTTTCTTTTTAAGATTTTATTTATTTATTTGAGAGAGAAAGGGAGAGCATGAGCGAGAGGGAGGGGCAGAGGGAGAGGGAGAAGCAGACTTCCTGCTGAGCAGGGGGCTCGACTCTAGGACCTTGAAATCATGACCTCTCTCAAATAAAGGCAGACGCTTAACCCACTAAGCCACCCAGGCACCCCTACAGTTTCTTAAATACCAATATTATTGAGCTATAACTCATATACCCTACAACTCACCCATTTAAAGTGTACAATTAAATGGTTCAATCATATTCAGAGTGGGACAGTTACCATTATAGGTAACTATAGGTAATTTTCGAACGTTTTCATCATCCCACAAAGAAATCCCATACCCGTTAACATTCACCCCCCGTTTTCCTCCAACCATCTCAGCCCGAGGCAACTGCCAATCTACTTTATGTCTCTGTGGATTTGCCTACTCCGAACATTTCATATAAATGGAATTATATAGTATGTGGTCCTTTGTAACTGGCTTCTTTCACTCAGCGAGATGTTTTCAAGGTTTATCCATATTGTTGCGTGAATCGGTACCTCATTTCTCTTTATGGCCGAATAATAGTCCATGGAAGGAACACACATTTTATTCACCATTTGTCCGTTGATGAATATCTGTGTTGTTTCCATATTTTGGCTATTACGAATAAGTCTGCTATGAATATTCATGTACGAGTTTTTGTGTGTGCATGTTTTTACTTTTACATGCGTATATCCAGAGTGGAATTACCGTATGATATAGTAACTCTATGTGGAACCTTTTGAGGATCTGCCAGACTCTTTTTCAAAGCAGCTGTACCACTTTACATTCCCATCAGCAGTGCATATATGAGTGTTCCAATTTCTCCACGTTCTTGTCAATACTTGTTATTATCTTTTTTATTACAGCGGGGGTGGGAGGTATTTCACGGTGACTTTGATTTGCAATCCCCTGATGGTTAATGATGGTCAGCATTTTTTTTTCACGTACGTGGACGCCATTTGTTTATCTTCTTTGAGAAATAGCTATTCATATCTTTGCTCATTTTCCAGTTGGGTTATTTGTCTTTTTATTACCGAGTTATAGGAGTTCTTTACATATTCTGGATTCAAGTCCCTTATATATATGATTTTGCCAAAGTTTCCTCCCATTTTGCGGGTTGTCTTTTGTTTCTTGTGTTTTTTTTTTTAATATTTTATTTATTTATTTGACAGAGAGAGACACGGCGAGAAAGGGAACACAAGCAGGGGGAGTGGGAGAGGGAGAAGCAGGCTCCCCACCGAGCAGGGAGCCCGATGCGGGGCTCGATCCCAGGACCCTGGGATCATGACCTGAGCCCAAGGCAGACGCTTAATGACTGAGCCACCTAGGCGCCCCTTGTCTTTTGTTTCTTGATGGTGTCCCTGAGCACAGAAGTTGTTTACTTTGGTGATGTCCACTGTGTCTATTTTTGTCTTTTGTTCCTTATATTTTGATGTCATCCATCATTTACTCCAAAGGTCGCAAAGATTTACACCTACGTTTCCTTCCAAGGGTTTATAGTTGTAACTCTTACATGTAAGTCTTTGCTCCATCTTGAGTTAATTTCTGTGTGCAGTGTGAGGTAGGGACCCAGTTTTTCCGTATGGACAGCCAATTGTCCCAGCATCATTTTTGAAAAAACAGTTCTTTCCTCCTTTAAATTATTTGGCACCCTTGTCAAAAAAATCAACTGATTGTAAATGCTTGGGTTTATTTCTGGACTCTCAACTTTATTCCACTGATCTATATGTTTACTTGTAGCTTTGTGTTAAGTTTCGAAATCAGGGAGTTTGAGTCCTCCAACTTTATCTTTTCGAGCTTATTCTGGATATTCTGGGTCCCTCGGATTTCCAATCCCTAGGTATTCTTCTTGCTAGGGTGAATGAGCTCTATTTTCTATGTGGTCATTGCTGGTGTACAGAAACCTACCGAATGTCATATATTTATTTTCATATCCAGCTACTTACTGAACTCTCTCATAGGTTCTAAACATTGCTTAGTTCATTAGCTAGAGTTGCTCAGGTAGACAATCGTATCTTTTGCAAATAACGATAAGCTTGGCGTTTCCTTCATGAACTTATTTATCTTTTTTTTTTAAAGATTTTATTTATTTATTCGAGAGAGAGGGAGGGAGAAGCAGACTCCTGCCTGAGAGCCTGATATGGGGCTCGATCCCAGCACCCTGAGATCATGACCCGAGCCGAAGGCAGACACCCAACCGACTGAGCTACCCAGGTGCCCCCGAATTTATTTATCTTATTCATTTTTCGACTCTTATTGATTTCCCTTGAATTTCAGAATATTATTGTTACCATCCAAAGAGTGACATCCTTGTTTTGCTCCTCGTTTTCACAGGAGTGCCTTTGCCCTTAAGGACTGTCTTTGCTCTTCATTCCAGGTAGCGCTAGATAATCATATTGTTTGTTGGACTGAAATCGACACATATGTCATCTTGACAAAGCCTTTCTCTCCCCAGTCACTATGCATTTTCATCAGGGCACATCTTATTAGGGTCATTATATGGCTTTTCTCCTGTGTCCCATTCGTATGATGAACAACATTCATAAACTTTTAACGTTGGCCCTCCTTCCATAAACAAAGTGTCTCCGGAGCCAGTGGGAACAAATTAGCTCACATTAACAGAAATAACTCAGGTCTCACTGGTGCAGCTCCCACCTGCGTAAAATAAAACAGATGTCACAGACGGGAACTCAGTAGGGTCATGTCTGGTTTGGCCTGCCAGGGGTTTTCACATACTATTTCGAATTAGTTGCCAGCATTCAAAAATCAAGAGATTTCAGATTAATAATTCCAATTTCTGATTTCTCTTTAAAAATTGTATAATCTTGAGCACGCCGGTCCTCCATGCCCACGTGCCCACAGTGGGCTGTAGCTGCCCCCCTTGGTGTGTGTGGGGGGCAGGCAGGAGAAGGACTCCTTTAGCTTATTTGCATGCTTTCCACACCCTGTTTTCTCCATACCCCATTGTTTCCTAGACATCAAGGTCAAGGTTCCATTGCCAGTTTTGTATTCCTGCCGTTGTTTTTCTTATAATGGGATTAGGCAAAGGTGAAATATTTCTTGTAATCATGTCTCTAGCAAATGTGGAAAAAAGACAGGAAGCCAAGAGGGTTATGGGCTTCAGGAGAAATGGGAGCAAGCATATATATCTATGGGTGGAAGTGAAGAATATTCCTATATGTTTAATATGCAAAATGTGTCTCTTGGAAGAACACAGCGTAAGATGCCACCAGAAAAGAAATCATAAGAGTACTGTGTGCGGGGAAAGAAAATCTTACTGAACCGGGGAAAATACAAGAGTGAAATTTCTTTCTTTTTTTTTTAAAGATTTTTATTTATTTATTTGACAGAGAGAGAGAGAGATCACAAGTAGGCAGAGAGGCAGGCAGAGAGAGAGGGGGAAGCAGGCTCCCTGCTGAGCAGAGAGCCCGATGTGGGGCTCCATCCCAGGACCCTGAGATCATGACCTGAGCCGAAGGCAGAGGCTTTAACCCACTGAGCCACCCAGGCGCCCCCAAAGAGTGAAATTTCAATGGGGTTTGTTTCAGGAGGCACAGAGTACAAACAATGCTGACATGTAATGCCCTCACATGGGAAATAAACGCCTTCTCACATAAGCTTGACCTCTTGGCTCTCAGAGACACTCGAACTTCTGGTCCCTATGCCAGTCTTCCAGCTTCTTTCAAAGCTTCCTTCACTGTGTGCTTCTCCCCAACCCTCTCCCCTGGCTCTTCTGCTGCTGTGTCCAGGTTGGAAGACCCCAACGGAAGCAGCTCCTTGTGCTTCTGCCTGAAGCTCTTTCCCCATCAGGTTCAGATGCTAAACAGTGAGGCTGGCCAGGTATGGCAGTCGCACTCCCATTGGTTGCAACACCAAAGGACAGGTTTGGAAGGAGTAGGAGGTGAAGGTTGGCCCCACGTCCACCAGCGGCTCCCCAAATGTCCCATATAATTTTAAGATGGCGGTCGATCAGTCAGAGCGTCAGCCTCTCCTATGTTGACCTTCTGGAACTTCCACGGGAGGCCACTCTTTCTGATCCACCCACAAACCCCTCTACACAGGCCCCCGAATTTTAATGCTTTGGGCAAAGCAGTCCACCTGAAGCATTGAATACATCCGAATTCCTATAGGCTCCTCCAGGATATTGGCATTCCTTGAACAAACACTACTTTCTTGTGGCATATTACTGTTTTCACTAAAGGCTGAAGATGGTTTGTGCTTATTTTGCTTCAGATTTTTATATCTGTATCGTAGAGAAGAGTGGTCTATAGTTTCCTTTTTAAGTTTTAATAACAGAAAATGAAAGGGGAAGTTTTTCAAATGTTTGTGAGTTTTGGAACATTTATTTTTTGCTCTTTAAAGTTTATATGTTGATACAGTTTTTGGATTACCAAAAAAAAGTTGCAAAGAGAGTTCCCACAGAACTTTCAACCAGGTTCCCTAAATATTAGGATAGAATATAGCATAGTATGATTAGTGAAATCAGGAAATTAATATTGATACAGTACTATTAATGAATCTATAGAATTTATTCAAATGTTGCCGATTGTCCCACTAATGTCTTTTTGTCGGTCCAGTCCGAAATCCCTCATTGCATTTTACTGTTGTGGGACAGTGTCCCTCAGTCTTCTGTGTCCTGATCTTTATACTGTTGGAAGATTTTGTAGAATGTCCCTCAATTTGGTTTAGTCTGATGTTTTCTTATGGTTGAGGTAAGGCACTTTTTAAAAAAAGATTTATTTAAGAGAGAGAGTGTGTGCGCACACGCGAGTGGGGGGAGGGGCAGAGGGAGAGGGACAAACAGTGGGGAGCTCAACAATGTAGGGCTCCATCCCATGACCCTGAAATCATGACCCATGAGATCATGACCTGAGCTGAAATCAAGAGTCGGATGCTTAACCAACTGAGCCACCCAGGTGCCCCAGACATAGATTTTTAAATGAAAAAAGAACAGAGAGCTGTACAAAGTGTTGTGTAATCAGCTGCCACACGAGTGACAAGGGCACCTTGAGTCTTACCAGTTGCTTGGGGGAGGTGGGGGTACAAGGTGGAAGAATGCGCCTGAGTGGCTGTAGTTCCAAGTTCTGGCCAATAGGTGTCAGGCGTTGACCAGATCGCCCGGTCAGCGGACTGCCCTGAGGACAGGGAGGCACAGGGGGAGCTCAGCGAGGGGGTGGGCTACCATGCAAACCCAGGGGACGCAGGATCGGACTAAGTGGGCTTCCTGGCATGCGCAGCTCCCGGCAGTGAGCTCTAAGAGGCAACTCCGCTCTCCTCCATCTTCAGTCTTAGGATACCAAGTTCATGGAGGAAGTCAAGGATGCCCTAATTTCTCTAGCGTCTTCCTGACCCTTGCAAGTGATCTCACCATCCAACACGTCAATCTGGGATACACTGTGCCATTCTGGCGACTCAGTTCCTGATTCCAGAGCAGTTCCGCCCCAGCGTCCCCACCCTGGCCACCTCTGGGCTGTCTCTCTCTTCCCCGTTCTCCTATTTTTGTGATGGAAAAGAGTAGGGTTTGGGGAGACTAAAGTCTGCGCCCACCCTTATCAAGTCGTGTGACCTCAGCGTGCTTCTCAGTCTTTGGTGGCTCTGGTTCCTTATTTGTGAAATGGTGGCGTTGGGGCGGGGGGTCCTGGGGGGTGGATGATGCATCCAAGTACTAGACGGGCTCTGAGCGCCCTTCTAGATCCAACTGTAGGCTGGAACCACAGCGTCGTGTTCTGTTTCTGTGCCTTTGGGGAAGTTGCTTTTTCTTGGTATTTGGGGAGTCAGGAAGAGAAAAGTCATTGGTATTCACATCTCTCAAAGCCTCAGGTAGGGCTGTGGCTTTTGACCAACAGTAACGTCCGACCTTGTGGCCAGTTTCAAGCGCCTTCAACAGCTATTGTGACAGAGTCCCATTCAATAGTGGAAGTGGAAATTTCAGCCTTACCCTGTGTGAATTCTGAAATCAAGGGTTATTCTTTCCTTGCAAGGGCTGCCGGCACAACTCTTCTGCCCCCATTTTGGAAGTGTGGAAACGAGGCACAGGGGAGCGCAGGGTCTCCCGCGACCCCGTGCGGAGTTTTTCCTGCTGGCGTCGTCTGTGGGGGAAAACAGAAGGGGCAAGAAGAGGGTCTGGGCTCTAGAGACGACCCCTCCCCATTCTTGGGGGGCTGAGAAACGGCCGAGTAACAGCCAGCGGAGGAGGAAGGGGGGAAGTCACCCCGGAGGCTGGAGGTGCGGTGCTGAAAGCCTGCCTTCTTGCAGAGGGGTGGGGGTCCCGGCGCCCGTCTGCGCACCAGGGGTGCAGGCATTTTAAAGGTTAAGAGCACCCAAAGAAAATAGAAGTAGGAGGAGGAAGTGGGGCGCTGGGTCGCAGTGAGAGAAGGAAGCAGCTCGACGGAGCTTCCCCTTTCTCCTCCTTCCCCGAAGCCCCCACCCCAAGGCTCCCTCCGGCTCCGCCCACCTCTCCTGCGGGGGCCGAGCCCGCGCTTCCGCTCCCCGGGACCCGACCGCACCTGGAAGTGCGGGGGGTCGGTGGCGCTCGGGGCCCCTCCGGCCGCGGCCGCCCACCCGCGGGGCCTGTCCCTTCCAGGACCGACGCGCTGCACGCTGGGGCCACCGCTTCCGCGCTGCGCGGGGTCTGCAGGACTCGGAGGATGCGTGGGCCGGCCGGCCCCTCGCCCGCGCGCCCCGGCCGCCAGGTGGCGCTAGAGACCCGCTGGGTGCCCCGCCCCGCCCCGCATGGCCCCGCCCCGCCCCGCATGGCCCCGCCCCCGGCCCGCCGTCCGAGCGCAGCCCGGGCGGCTGCTGGGACTCGCCGCGCGGCACCTGCCCGGCGCCGTGGTCCCGACCGCACGCGAGCCGCGGGGAGAGTCGCCGCTGGAGAAGGGCTCGGCGCCCGGCGGGGACTGCAGGTGCGTGGCCGAGCGGGCGGCGAGGGCGCGCGGGGGGACGGGGAGGGCAGCGTCGTCTGAGACTGCCCGGCGCCGTCTGAGAGCGGCGTCCGCCGCGGGCGGGCTGGGCAGTCCTGCTGCGTCCCGGCCCCGGGGACACGCGGGTCCGCGCACCTGCCGTCCCGGTACTCCCGGAGACAGAAGGGGCCCCAGCCCCGGGACGGGGGTGGGGGGCGGCCACTGCCGAACGAACGCCGGGGCGGTGCGTGTGGCCGCGTCCTCCCGCCTCCCTCGAAGGCCGGCCCGAGTGGGGGTCAGGAGCCCGCGCCCCTCCGCCTGGGGACGGTCGCCGTGAGCGTGGGCGTCGCCGCCAGGACGCGGGCGTCGCGGAGGTGCCCAGGCGCCGGCCGCTCTTCTGGAGCACGGCTCGTGGGCGCGGCGGCAGAAGCCGCGTTTACGCCGGGGGTCCCTGCGTGAGTCCGCGGGTGCGTGCGTGCAGGTGTGTGTGCGTGTGCGCGCGCGCGGCGCATCCCCGGCCCGGCGAGAGGTGCAGGTCAGTAAGAGGAAGGCGATGGTTCTGAGGGAAAAGGAACGCGAGATGAAAGCAGCAGGATGTGGTATCAAGTGAGTTAACAAGCCTCAGAGCAGAGAGGAGGGGTGGGTTTGGGCGAAAGGAGGGCTAAAAGTAGGCCAGGTCTGCCCGGAAGGCCCCCTGCTGGATGGCCCTTCCCTTCCTCCCTCCCGTGGCCGCCGCATCTTCTCGTCCACGCTCTTCCTCCTGGCCTGGAGCACCTGGGAAGGCGCTGGTTGCCAGAGCTTGTGAAAGCACACATTCCCCCAGGCCCCAGCCGCGTTCTTTGGGAGGGGGGTGGGGGGCGAGGTCTGCAATCTGTATTTTTCTAAAATTTGAATAAGCTCCTCAGGGATGCGCTGGAGCCATTGCTGGGGAAGCCTGTGCCCTGGGGAAAGGGGACTTGAGCTGCCGCCGGGGACTTGCTGTGTGACCTCGAGCATCTTCTGCCCCTCCCCCACGCAGCCCCGTTGTCCTCTCTGTAAAATGGGCTCTGATAGTGGCCTCCCCGGGGCTGTGGGGAGATTCCATGAGAAAAGTGTGATGAGACTAGCCGCACAAGGGAGCTGCTTCCTGGGTGTTTGCAGGACAGTAGTGGGGAGATCAGGAGCCTCCCTGCTTCCTCCCCGGGCTCACCGCGGTCTGGGTCCAAGAAGACAAAGAAGGTTTCCAACGGTTAAGCTCTCTTTTCCTGGATACCCTCTCTTTTCAGGATATCCTTCCTTCTTTTTGAAGCATAAGCAGCCAGGACTGTAGGGACAGGCAGGCTTGGGGTCTTTGTATGCTGGGCCTCACTGGGGTTTCAAGCCCCCCCATCTCCAGCTTAAGAGGGAGATGAGTATCTTCTGTCACCAAGTCCTTGCTGACTCTGCCTTCGTTCCAAGAGGCTCGCCCCTGACCTGGCCAGCCCTGTGGGATCGCTGGGAGCCAGAAGTCTTGATTGGCTCAGCCGTGGGTGGGCTTAAGGCCTGGATCACAGCGTCTTAAGAGAGGAAGCTTCTAGAGGGTCCAGAGAGTGATAAGCAGTCACTCAGGGGAGCCTCTGGCGTAGATGTGTGTGGGAGGGAACATAGGAGGGGCTACATCTGCCTTGTCCCCAAGGGAAGATGGAGACCTTCCTAGAGCAGACATGTATGACGTATTAGGATAGTCCATGGATTTGAAGACATACGTATTTTCACATTTTAATGACTCAGAAATCAAGATGCATCTTACCATCTGTAGCATCTTACCATTACAACGGACAGCAATATTTCTTTCTTGGCGATGCACAGAATAATGGCTTTGGGGGGCATGAGTGGTGGCCCACCCCGGGTCTTTTCTGTTTGCTTCCAGGCTTGTGGCCGGGTTCTGGATAGCCAGGGGTTTCAGTGACGTGCCTTCTGGATAAGGGAGATAAGAGCTGTAGCATGGTGGGGGCTGGGGGCTAGGACGCAGCGGTGACTGGTGGCACGGAGCGGGCACTGGGTCCTCCTTGGGTCTGGTGGGTCTTCCAGTAGGGGCAGTAGTTTCCAGCTTTACACCATCTCCCTCTTCAGCCTTGCTCCTGTGGCCGTGATCATGTAAGGCAACAAATCGGAGCAAGAGTTTCGACTGTGAACCCTTCAGAGCTGCCACCACCCCCTGGAGAAGGCTTGTACCCCTTGGCATGGCTAGCCAAGGCTCCCGCCAGCCAGCTCAGGGCCACCGTGCTGCTGTCCCTCCGGAGGCTTGGGCAAACCCCAGTGCCTTTGCACCTGCTCCGTACATTGCCTTTCCCTTCCTCTGCTGCCCGGTGGACTGTGACTCCATCCCTCCGTTCAAACCTCATCATCTTTGAAGTCTTTTCCAACCACCCCCTCCCCAACCCCCGGTCTTGACCAGTCCCCCTGTCCTCACCACACCTTGTGTGTCCTCCTGCCGGAGCACTGACCACTCTGGCCCACAGAGTCTGACCAGCAATGTGTTGGCTTGCTCACCTGAGCCATCTGATGTTCTGTGTGGCTATTAAGCTGTCGCCATGAATCCCTGTCCCCCACTCCCCAGGATGTCAGAGGCCAGAAATCCCCGCACGCCAGCAATGGGAGTTGCCTGCCTGCAGGAGGATGGGGTCAGGAGGGAGGGGTGTGCTTTTCATTTTCGTGTCCTCTGGAGTCTTCTAGCTGCTGTCGTTGACCTAGGCAAATGAGGCTGTGTGGTTTCCTTGTTGGGGGCAGGGGCTGGGGTGTGAGGGCTGGAGGTGGCCTCCGGGCTTCTGCCTCCCGTGGAGTTGGTTGGCCTTGCTTCTGCCAGCTACGTGACCTTGGGTCCGTCCGTGCACGTCCCTGGGGTGTGGGTTCTCACCTGCATGGAGTGTGTGACAGGTGTGTGACAGGTGCAGTCCCGTCCTGAGCTCCCACCGTCCCTTCCCCGGCTCGGCGCTTCTCGACGGAACAGCTTCCGTGTGCCGGGCCCAGGCTGGGCTCCCTCGGGGCGGCCCGAGCAACACGGACAGTGTTTCTGCCCTCACGAGATCCGTCCGGGAGCCGAGACACTCGACCCACTTCCCATTTCGTCACAATGGTGAGAATTAGCGGGGCCTGTGATTTTACACAAAGGGAGCTCCCCTATAGCTCAGGGGGTGAAAGAAAGGCTTTCCTAGCGAAGTCCTATTCACGGTGAGACCCGAGAGATCCGAGATAGAAGGAAGGAGGAGTGCTGATCACGGTGACCCCCGGCGCTGGGCGGGTAGCCGGCCCAGGCGTAGCTGTGCGGCCCAGACCAGGGGCTTGGCCCCCCTGGAGGCCACCAGTTCTATTAGTGGTGCTTCTCTTTTCCTCGGCACTGACCATCAGCGGGGAGCATGTTTCAGGGCCGCCTCCGTGGGCTCCCGGCAGGAGGCCTCCGGCTCGGTGCCCCAGCAGCGACGGGAGCCTCCGCGCCCCCACTGTCCGCTGGCCCTGCATTCTGTCCCTCTCTGGAGCGGCTGCCCTTACAGGGTTAAGAAAGGCTGCTTTTCTGTCACCTGGTCACCCCCCCCCCACATCCTCCTCCATCCAGAGCTGTCCTCCCAGAACCACGAAGTCCGTGAGGGTGCCAACGTCTGCGGGGCTTGGGGTCTGAGTGTCTGTGCCTGAATGGCCGCGTGATTTGGACTCTTGGCACAAGGCACATCGTCCCCGAGGCACGTCCACGCAGCCCGGCTGAGGCGGCCCTCCTCCTCCGAACGTCTTCTGGGTTAGATCACATCTACACCTACAGCTCTTGCAGGAGACTTTTCAACGCTCTCTAGAGAATGGGCTTCCTTGGAGGTGGTAGATTATCTACCCTTCCCCCTTCCCCACGGCCAGAAAAAAGGCACGTGTGCGTACACGCACATACATGATTTTCTCTCCCTCTCTCTTTCAAAGTGTTGCATAAACGGTCAGGCTCAGGATGCCTGAGTGGCTCTGTCGGTGAAGTGTCTGCCTTCGGCTCGGGTCATGATCTCCGCGTCCTGGGATCAAGCCCCGCATCGGGCTCCCTGCTCCATGGGGAACCTGCTTCTCCCTCTGCCTGTGACTCCCCCTGCTTGTGCTCGCTCTTCTCTCTCTCTCTCTGACAAATAAATAAAATCTTAAAAAAAGCAAAGTGTGTGCACGGTGCGGGGGGGGGGCGTGGGCGCAGGGGGTGAGCTTCCTGACCACTCACTGAACCCCCTCCCCCCACCCACCATGCTTACGCTTTCTGGATTTCTCATCAAGTCTTGAATTCAGGCCATTTTCAAGATGACGGAAGAGTGTCACTTTTGCTTGCGGTGTCCTTACAAGAAGCCCTCTGCTCTGTCTCGGCCAGCGCCGCAGACACTCCCGGCTCCCCGAGCGCCCAGGGACCCGCCCGAGCCCTGGGCTTTGTTTCTCTGATACGTGGGTCCGGTCAAGTGCCCCGTGTGAAGGAGGTTTCCTTCAGTTCCTCGGGTCTAAGGATTTTCGGAAGCATGAACGGCAGTGAAGTCTGTCGAATAGTTCCGCCAGCATCCACCAGGAGATTCCTGTAGCCTTTTGCCTTGCCGGAGATATGTGTGACACATGAGCTCACTAGCTTCCTTGCATTGAGCCTGTCGGTCATTTCTATTTTTTTTTATTTTTTATTTATTTATTTATTTTTTCCGTCGGGCATTTCTAGAACAAAGTCCGTCTGGTCGAGGCGTTTTATTCTTTCAAAGCAGTGCCAGGTTTGACTTGCTCAGAACCTCTTTCGGATTTTTGCATCCTTCCTCCTAAGTGAGGTCGGCCTGCGTGTTCCCTTTTTGTCCTGCTGTCGGGTGTGGAGTGCAGGGTCTGTGAGGTGATTGTGGAAGAGGTTCATCTTCTCTTGCCCCCCAGCTGGCGGCCGGAGCAGGGGAGTGCTCTGTTCCTGCAAAGTCGGGATAAAGGCTCCGATCTTTAGTCCCTCCGCCTGCTGCGTCCTGACCTCTGGGGCCCTTCTTCCCCTCCCCTTCTCACTTCCTGAGCCTTCCACACACATACCTGCCACTTCAGCGCTCCCCAGCTTTGATTCTTGGCCTTTCGCAGTCAGTCACGAATTCCCGCGAGTCCTTGCTTCCCCTGCCCCTTCAGCAACGGGGTGGCTCAGTTCCGCTCCAGGGGCCGCGTCTGGCGGGGTTACTGATAAACCACGTCCTATGCAGACGCAGGTAGCCAAGTCGGTGATGACGTCATGCCAAAGGACCCAAGAAGCCGAGAGGTTGTCCTCGAAGAAGAAGGCCCCAGGGACAAGTCCGATCTAACTCCAGATGTTCGAAGGGCAGTGTCCTTGGGGAAAGGCAAAGCCCGCCTGCTCGGTGAGGATCGTTCCCCAGGAAGGAAAAAACAGGACCTAAGGAGGCCGCAAGCTGGCCGTGGGGAAGATCTTGGGCAGATTCAGAACAGATCAACAGCGGACTGGATGGCCTTGTGGTAGTGAGTTCCCCGTCGGGGGGAAGCATTCAGGGGAAATGCGTGTCCTGGGTAGACATGATTGCCGTGAGAATGGAGACCAAGGCCGCTGTATTCCCAGGTCTCTAGTTCTCCAAATCATAGTGGGCGCGTCTGTTGGGTTGTATATAGATCGGTTATTCTGAGAACAATTTAAGAAGTTCGGTGGCCTTGAACAGACAAAATCCCAAAGCTGGCCAATCCCCTCCCACCCCTCCCCCCCGCAAATCCCACAGCCTGTTCTTCCGGAGTGGGGGTGCTTTGGGGATCAGAAAAGTGTAGCCATCCAGGGCAGGAAAACCTCGCCCCCACCCCATGCTGAAATGTGGGCTTTTAGGGGCGGGCCTCTCTTGTTCTTGGCTCCTTTTGACACCTGGTGAGGGACACGCGTCGAGCCCCACTCGGGGGATCACCTTCCCCGGGCGGGTGCCAAGTTCAGACCCCAGTGGCACCGCGCCTCCCTCCACCCAGCCTTCTCTATAGGGTGGCTCCCTCCAAGGTCACTGGCAGCTGCATGATGGCGAATTCCAGTGGCCGCCTCCTAGCTGGCAGGTCTCTCCGGAGTTTCCGAGACCCCTGATGCCCACAGCTCCCCTGGAGCTTTCTCTGTTCCCGCCCGCCCCTCCTCTTCCTGCCATACCCGGGCACGTCCCTGTCCCCCTCGGCTCTGTCTCCAAGCCCAGGCCTGCCGCTCGCGCTATTTCAACTTCACCCCATCGGGAGCCCAGCTCCTCACCCACAAAGCGAGCTTCCTCCGCGGACTTCCCCATTCTTGTCTCTGGTGACAACAGCCTCCCAGACGTGAAACCTTGGAGTCACCTCTGGGTCCTCTCCCCGTCTTCCCGTTCTCCGCTGCCCGGCCCGTGTCATGGCGTCGCCGCCGTGCCCGGGTCCTGGCCTCTCTCACTTCCCCACTGCGAGCTCTCCCACACGCCATTCAGCTTTTGTCACCACCCGCCTGCCCGCCCGCGGGCCTTCCTTGCTTTGGCGGCGGACTCTTCCTACGAAAACCCCTTCGTCACCAGGCTCAGAAGCTTCTGGAAGCCTCTGGTGACGCCCTGCCTCCCAGGAAAAGCCCAGAGTCCTTGGCTTCCCATTCAGGTGTCAACGCCGGGTCCGGCTTTTGGAGTCTTTTTCCTGCAAATGCTCACCCCTCCTCTGGCCAGGCTGCCTGCCTCAGTTTCTCCAGGACCTAATGTGCGCTCTTGCCTCTCCCCCCGTCTTCCCCATGAGGAGACCCCCCCCAGCCGTTGTGTTCAGCCCCTTCTCCCCAGTGCCCAACGGTCCAGGGTTTGGCGGTGCTCTGTCTGTGTTGGCCGGTTGAGCTGCTGCACAGAGGAAGCCGGGGGCCTAGCCTCGGGTGGGAGGTGAGTGACCCCCCCCATCTGAGATCTTGTGGGGCCCAGTCCTCCCGCGACGCACCCTCCAGGCACTTCATTGGATTCTGTAGTGCATCCGACGGAGCAAAAATCTCCCAAGGAGAGCCCTCTCCTTGGGAACCCTCGTCCCGCCCTCCAGGTGAGTCAGACTTAGGACGAGTGAGTCTGACGGTGGAGAAGCCCCAGGGAGCCAGCCCCACGCAAGTCACTCCCAGACCTGGGGCCGCTTCTCTACAGGGACCTGGGGAAGTGTGTGTTTGCAACACGATGTTTACAAGGCGGAGGGGCTTCCTGTCCTGCCTGCCCGGCGGGCTGTGGGGCAATCAGAAGCCCTGTTCTCGGGGCACGGGGGGAGCGGGGCAAAGAAATGCTGGGAGGATTTCTGGGGACTCTGCAACCATCCCCCAGGGGGCCCAGCCATGCTGAGCCTGGAGGAGGCCGAGGGAGGCATAGAAGTCCAGTTTTTAAATTGGGAGAAAGTCAAGTACTACCAAAACTGTTGTTAGTTTGCATATTCCCCTGTTTTACAGCTTATAAGGCATTGTTCCTGAACAAGGCTCTGCTGGCGGAGGGGGGAACCCTTTAGAGCAACGGGAGACCCCCTTCCGTCACTCCCAAGCAGGGTGATGGGTCGGAGTGAGCAAGGATGAGGTTCGGGTTTTTTTCCCTTTCTTTTTTTTTCCTCCCCTCTTTGAAAACAAGTAATGCTTTGGAGAGGAAAGAGAGCTTTCTGGGGAGGAGAGAGCGGTGGGAAAGACTCCGCAGGAGAGAGAACCCTCCCATCCCCGTTCCTCCAACATGGGCAGTGACACCACGCCCTGTGCCCCCTGAGAAACGGGCCGAGGGGGCTGGGACTGGCCTTCCCTGCCTCCTCAAACATTTGTGGCAGCGGCCCTGGGCCCCCCCAAGCAGCCTGGGACCACCCACAGAAGAGCACAAGGGGCTTGCGTCCAGGATTCCCCATTGTGCCTGCGACCCGACAGCGGCGTCTCGACCAGTCTGTAAAGCTGCCCGGACTCTGGTGGCCCCGGGGATAGGAATATTCTAGCATTCCCTCTCTAGCAAGCGGGCGATCCGGAGATGGGGCTCACCATGCCCCGATTGTTTCCTGCGGTGAATTCTTCCTCCAAACCCATGAGCTGCCCAGCTGCGGGGCAGAAGTGCCGAGGACTCCGGTGACATCACATCGGCCTGCGGGTCATGGCGTGATAATACTGGTTTGGCGATAAGGTGCTCTAAGAGGCAAAGGAAGGACAAAAAGCAAGGGCATGACTTTGAAAGAAATTGGTCATTAAACCCCCTATGTTAGAGAAGCAGAAGGGGGCCGAGGGAGGTGATTTGAGGGCGTGGCCTTGGGGAGGGTCCAGAAAACGCATTTCTGAGCTAGTGATGCTAAGGCGCTCAGGCCCGTGGTGTGCGAGCTGTGTGGGGTTGGGACAAGAGGCTGTTCTAGAAGGTTCCCAAGTCAGCTGGAAAAACAAGGTGCTGGGGACTTGTGGGAGTTGGCAGAAGCGGACCCTCAAGACTGCATGGCCGTGTGTTGGAGGCCACAGATAAAGAAGGAGGTGCCGCCCGCTCTCCATTCTCCTGTTCTCCTCCCCCTGGCCCAAGGCAGCGTGTCGTCACGGTGCAGCATCGTCCCAAGGTGGACGGAAAATGCTCCTTCTTGGACCAAGACTCCGTCTGCCGGCTTCCCATCAGGGCTCCTGTACGGGGACTATTGCAGGGACTGGATTGGGACAGTCCCACCTCGGGTCCACAGCTCGTCCTCTCAGAGTTCAGTTTCCCCCCTTCCTCCTCCCCATTCAGTGTTTTCAAAGATCAGGGATTTCTCACTGCCTGTTACTCCTACCACCTCCCAGTGCATGGAGGAGGCAACAGGATTATCTTTTTTTTTTTTTTTAATAAAGATTTGGTTCTTGAGAGCAATTTCAGGTTTGCAACAAAATTGGGAGGCAGGTGCAGAGATTTCCTGTATAGCCCCTCCCCTCCGCCCCCCAACACGTGCATAGCCGCCTTTGTTCTTAGCATCATTCACCAGAATGGTACCTTTGCAACCAAGGATGAACCTATATGGACACATCCCCAACCAGTAGGAGAGTCTCTCGAAACTGTACCCTCTCAACTTGAATCGCTTCAGTACTAGCTGGCCAACCCAGTTTGTTCCAAAGAATGGCTGACCTTTATATAAGTCAGTCCCTGTGGGGGATACACAGAGATGGGCTCGCCGTAGAGAAGATGCACGCTACTTTTCTGGGAGTATTACTTCAGCTTCTATGGTGTATCTCCCTACAGGGGAATTTGGGGGCACCTTCTGTGGTCTCTTAGGTCAGATCATGAAACCTACTCCACAAGTTTGGGGAAAATCCTACCAGCTGTATCAAAATGACATAGTAACAGCCCAGACAAAAATGTAGTTTTGCTTCTTAGACAACTCAGTATTGACTGAACTATTTAGCTAGTATATTGATGTGCCTGTTGTATCAGAGAGACATAACATGGTGGCAGTGTAAAGAAGAGAAGTTGATTTCTCTCTCATGTGACAAGCTGAGCATAAGTCATCCAGATTTTACATGACAGCTTCGTAGGTTGGGAACCTGTGCTCCTTCCATCTTGTTGATCTGCCTGCCTGAACACGTGGCTTTCATCTCGTGGTGCATAACGCCTGCCTAGCAATGGGCATCATATTTGGATTCCAGCTAGCAAGAGGAGGAAAGGGAAGGAAGGAGGCATGTCTCTTGCTTTCAAAGGCATCATGTAGAAATTGCACTCTTCAATATATACCTGTATTGATCGGCAGAATATAGCCATGTGGTCAAACTTGACTACAAGAGAATCCAGGAAATGTAATCTAAAATATCCAAACATTATAGTATTATGGAAGAAAGGAGAATGAATGTAGGAGGACAATTAGGAGCCTTATCCATGTTTGGACTTTACTAGTTTGAGGTCTTTCTGAATCTTCACTGTCATATAAAGTTTCTTTACGCTTTCTGTTGCGTGGCAAGCGTGCCTTCTGAGCTCTATTGAAAACTCTTAAAAAAATGGCACTCTGTATCGAAAGCCGGAATCCACCCAAATGTCCATCTGCAGATGAAGGTTGGACACAACGTGGCATATACATGCGATGGGATATTACTTAGCCTCAAAAAGGAGTAAAATTCTGACATGTGCCAGTGTAGATGAACCTTAAAGACTTTATGGGATCCAAAATAAGCCGGTCACAAAAGGACCAATACGGTATGATTCCCCGTCCATGAGGATCCCAGAGTTGTCAAACTCATAGGGACAGAAAGAAGGCCAGTGATTACCAGCGGCTGGGGAATAGGAAGAGGGGAATTGGGGAGTTAGCATTTCATGGGTGTGATGTCCATTTGGAAAGATGAAGTTCTGGAGATGGACGGCAGTGGTGCCTATGTGACGATGTGAAAGTCCTTAATGCCGCTGAGCTGTGTGTTGAAAAATGGCATGCTTTCAAGGGCCAAAACAGAGTGTAGATGCAGATCCTCAACACCCTTTTAGGTGTGGTTATTCAGCCAGTGTTTCCTGTTTCCTCCTTCTGCTTGTGCTTTTCCATGTTTTCACGAGGCTCTGGCAGGACTTGCTCAAATCCAGAGATGCTATTTTTGTGTATTTTCTTGTATTACTGTTGGTGAAGCCAGTCCCTCCCCTGGTGGTCCCTGGGTCCTTTCCCAAGTGTTCCCAAACTGCCTTTAATGGCATGCAGAGAGCTCTGTCGGGGGGCTGGCTGGCTCAGAGACTGTAGCTCCCAAGATTCTACGCTTTTGATATTCTCTGAAATCGGGACAGCTTTTTCTAGGGTCTGTCTCTGTCTTTGTCTGTCTGTCTCACTCTCTGTATTTCTCTTATACATCTTTCATTTTCTCCAATTCTTCAAAGATGATCAATAGCAGTCTCCTTTCACAGACTCTGGTTTCCTTATGACTTGGAGATGTATTTGTCCTCATCTGCAATTCTCAGCTCCTTTTAAGCAGCAAACTCTCTATATCACTTCAGAGCCCTCTGTGGCGGCTGTCTCTCCTCTGCTCTTCCCCTCACCCCTTTGTCGGTGTGATCTTCTGAATCCCAAGGCTGATGTGCCATGCGCCGGTTGAAAGTTTGCAATGGCCGCACAAGGCCTTTGACTAAACCCTTAACACATAACCTGCTATCCAAGGCCATTCCCATCTGCCACCCCAGCCCATGAGGCAAAATTTCCCAGTGCGCCCCGTGTCATACGCTATCCTCCAGTGGAGCTGATCACCTGCCCTTCCCTAAAGGAATCATGCTTTCTCATGCTTTTTGCCTCCGTCCATCTTCCCACCACCATGCCTGAGTCCCACCTCCGTCCATCTTCCCTCCATCATGTCTAAATCCCACCTCTCCTCATCCCACTGCTGTGCCTGAATCTCACCTCTATCCTCTATCCTCTTCCTACCACTGAGCCTGAATCCCACCTCCGTCCATCTTCCCACTGCCGTGCCTGAGTTCCACCTCTATCCTCTTCCCACGGCTGTGCCTGAGTCCCACCTCTGTCCATCTTCCCTCTACTGTGTCTGAATCCCACCTCTATCCTCTTCCCACTGCTGAGCCTGAATCCCACCTCCGTCCATCTTCCCACTGCTGTGCCTGAATATCCCGCCTCTGTCCATCTTCCCACTGCTGAGCCTGGATCCCACCTCCATCCATCTTCCCACCACTGTGTCTGAATCCCACCTCTGTCCATCTTCCCACCACCAAGCCCGAATCCCACCTCTGTCCATCTTCCCACCGCCGAGCCCGAATCCCACCTCTGTCCATCTTCCCACGACTGTGTCTGAATCCCACCTCCGTCCATCTTCCCACCACTGTGCCTGAACCCCAGGGCAGTCGTTCCTTCCTGAAGAGTTATCTTGGGAATTACCCTCTCCAAGAAGTGTTGCTAATTGACCTTCTCCTGCCTCCGTGTTCCTATTGCCCCTGCCCCGTGTTAGCCTCCGCCGGATGTCTCACTCGTTGGGTATGTTCGAATGGTGCTGCAGTTCGAATGGTGCTGCTCTGAACTTTGTGGTATGTGTCCTTCGAGGCAAAGTCTGGGAGTGGAATTGCTGTGTCATGGGCCGGCACAGGTCGCACTTGAGTGGGTACTGCTAACTGGCTTTCCATTTGATAAGCAGCAGTCCTGTTTTGCACCCCCCGCCACCTGCCGCCGTGAGGGTTCAAGGTGCTTCACATCCTCACAAACAGGGTTTTCTGTGTTTTTCATTTGGGCCATTCCGGTGGGCGTGTGGTGGTATTGCATCGCGGTTTGAATTTGCATTTCTCTTATGACTAATGAAATTGAGCACCTTTTCATGTTTTTGGCCATTCGGAGAGCCTCTTTCATGAGAGATGTAGTCAATCAAGTCTCGTGCCTGTTTTTCTAGTGATTTCTGCCTGGTTTGTGTTTGTCAGTGGGTGGTGGTGGTCCCATCGCTGTACGTGGTGACCTCTCAGGATCCCATCTTCCCATCTGACCATGAGCTCCCTGAGCTTTCTGGATCCCCAGTGCCTACTAAGACCCTCCCATTATAGACCCCAAATACGTGCTTGCTGTTGGTTAATTAAATAAACCCTCTTTAATCCCTACTTTCCAATAGGATGACCGTTCTCTTTGAGAAAGTGTGATGGAGGAAGTAGGCGGGGGAGTGGTTCTCTTTTCTCTAGAGCACCTGGAACTACTGCCCCACCGGCCCTGGGGTGGCTAGCCTTAGCCCCAGGCTGGGGTTATTCTGAAAATAACTCTACAGACCCTTTTTGGTGTCCTTGGTGCTTTTCTCAAGCCTTCCTTTCCTGACACGCTCACTCCTGCTCTCCTGTGTTCATTCTCTCTTGGGGACCTCCCTTCTGTCTTCGACCTACGTCCCAGGAATCACGCCTCCAAGACCTCAGATGATCAGAGGAATGACGGTTTATCAGCTGGCTTGATTTTAACCTAAGGAAACATTCCAGCTGCTGTCCAGGGGAAGCATGCCACCATCCCGAGGCCTTGCTGCGGATCTCAGGTTGATGATTCATACGAGAAAAGTGGCATCCATAGCTCAGTCAAGCAAGGTCTGCGTGATCCCATGTCCCTTTCTCTTCTTTCGTCATCCTTGAAATCTCTTTACCGATCCCTCCTCCCATTCATCATGCATTCGTTCATCCAGTAAATATGTGCCAGGCATTCTTTTAAGCTGTTGTGGAGCTTACATTCTAATGGGGCTGGAGGAAAAGGATGGGCAGCAAGTATGATAAATAGCCAGTAATATGTACGTGTCCGTTGGTGGTAAGAGGTGGGGAAAAATAAAACAGGATGTGCCAGGGGTGGGGTTTGCCCGAAGCCCTCCTCGAGAACATATAAAGACCAGAAAGAGGCGAGGGAGTGAGCCTGACAGACATCTGGGAGAGGAGCACTCCAGGCAAAGGGAACAGCAAGTGCAAAGGTCCTGGGGCAGGAGCACACCTGCTGTGTTGGCTGTGTTCATTTGAGCCCCCAGGAGGTGGCACCTTCCAGGCTGGCATCAGCAGAGTTCAGTCTCTGAAACGAAGGGCGTATTAGTCACGTTCGTATCTACCACAGCATCGAGCAAAATATCTTGTGGTCATATTCACTTGATAAGGAAAGTTCTTCTTTGAGTAAATGAATTTAGGTCAGACACCCTCTAAGGGCTTCCTCCTATCCTGGCACCTCCAGGCGGCTGGTCAGATCTCTTCCATGACTGCTCCGAGCGCCAAGCACAAGGCTTCCAGCAAATGAGGCAGGAGCTGCTCTGCCCTACGACCCAACTCGGGAAGCCACATGCTGTCACATCTGCTGTCATTGGTCAGTCGAAGCAGTCACGTGCCCGCTCAGGCTCCACGTCTTGATGGGCAAGGGGCAAGGCCGCACCGTGGAAGAGGCTATGGGATGGGAGATGGGGTGGCCCCATCTTGGGAAAATATAGCCTCATTTTGTGTTGTCACGGGGCTGCGGAGGAATCTCACATATTTGCTGGGCAGCCCGGCCAGCGTAAACTCCCAGGGGAAGGTGGTTGCTGAGACCAGCGGCCTCCCTACTCCCCTGGCTGTCCACTCCCCGGCCCCAGGGATGAGCTCCCCCTGCCCCAGGCGTGGGGATGCTGGGGAGTCAGGCGCAGGTCTTGTGCTCTGCAAAGTAGGTACACTCCCGGGGTGCGGCCGACGAGCCTTGTGTCGTTATTTTTTTGCTTGGTGTGATAATGGTGTCTTCGGGTTGGAGAATACAGTTCACTCTAATGTTTAGGAGTGACTTACGGTATCTGCAACCAGCAGCTTACTTCCAAATGGTTCAGCAAAGATGTGTGTGTGTGTGTGGGGGGTCAACCTAAGGATTACTCTGCCCACTGGCTTAGCAGCCATATAGGAGTAAGGTCAAAGGCAGGTAGAGTCGGAGCACCCCTGCCTGCCTTCCATCCATGACTCCCACCCACAGCCTGCCTCTGACCCGACCCGGGGCTGCTGGGGGAGGTCTCCCTGGGCCTGCAGGCGGGGTGTGCCCAGGCCTGCAGGACCTGCCCCCGGCCTGAACGGGTGATGGGAGGTTGCTCAGCGTCTCTGCGTGCAGACCCCCTCCCCTCCCCGCAATGGCTGGCAGGGAAGGAGGCACCTATCCGCTCAGGGCCTGGGGCATCAGCCGTGGGTGAGGTAGAGAAGGCTCTGGTTGGGGGTAAGGAGGGAAGAGGGCTGGGGCGCGGGAAGGGGTGCGGAGAGGGGTTCTCCAGGGGCAGCTGGGTTTTCGTGGAGGCGTGCGCAGGCAGGGGCAGGGTACTTCCTGGGGAGATGAGAAAGGGGCTGATCCTCAGCCCAGCTCCAGGGTCTGCACTTCCCTCCCGGGGGGCTTTTGAAAGAACCCAGGACCTTAAGGGGGGGTCGGGGGGGAGCACTTGAGAGGAGTCGTGGGGTGGTGCGCCCTCTTCACGGGGTCTCCCCGAAGCCCCCGCACCACCGGCCTGGAAATTCTCGGAGAAATCGACAGGCCTGGGGAAGCCCGCCCACGTGACACCCCCGCCCCCCCACGGAGGGGCTGCGAGGCCCTGGGGTCTTCCTGCCGAGAGGACGCCTCAGGGCTCCCGGCCCGTGCCGCCGTGCACCTCGGAGCTGCAGACCTCTCTCCGTCCGCCACATCCTGTGCCCGGGGGTGTGCGGCGCTCTCGAAGCACAGGCCAGATGTGCAAATTCTGCGGCTGCGCCCGGGGCCGAGCGCAGCACGGCTTGCTTTTCTTGGAAATCATTGGTGATTTGTTAGAAAAACAGGAAACACTGGGGCTGCTGGTGTGCATTTTGACTTTTCTGTTTTTGTTTTCGAACTTCTTTCATCGGCCCCAGGCCTAGGACATTTTAAGGGTACTTCTGGTCAACCCTGACCTTCAAGCCCCCCCCTTCCTCCCCCTGCCGCCCATCCCCTCTCTCTCTCTCTCTCTCTCTCTCTGTCCCTCTTGCCTGTGCCCCCTTCTCCCCCACCCCCAATCACTGCTGTGGGGAGCAGGCGGGTCTCCGGGACCATGGAAACAGGTGTTGTATGTTGGCGATGCCGTCACTCGGTGATGCAGGCGCATGAGCTGCTGTGGAGTCAGGCTTCCCTGCACCTGTCCTCCCCCCGCCTGCGGTCCCCCCACCTTTATCACTGCGGTTAGACAGGAAGCAAAGTGGTCTCTGTGCCCCGGGACCACTGCAGCTGGGGCCGCTGTCCCCTTGCTGGGGGATGGAGGGAGGTGGCGTAGCTGGGGAGGGAAATGCTTCATCCCTCCTGGGTCAGACTGGAGCTGGAGGGGCGCTCGGAAGGCACTTTCTCTATGGGGACACTGAGGCCAAGACAGAGGGGGCTCTGCACGGGCCCCAGATAGGGCGCCTTCACTAGAGAGGAAGAACGAGAAGGGCTGAAGAGGTCTGGGTCCGCTCCCTGGCTGTGTCTCAGAACAGCAGGAGGTATGCGGGGGCGAGGGGGGCTGGGCTCATTTTGTACACTGAGGCCAGAAAGCCCCCCCCTTTGGTCACTTGGTGACTTTGCCCTGGGTGACCACTTGGTGACTTTGCCCAGGTCTCATCTTATTAGGGGTGAACTCTGAACATGCATGATGGTTGGTTTGGGGCTGTATTCAAGCATTTTTTTTTTTTTTTTGGTCCATTCCCCACCCCATAATGGGCCGCTGTGGAGAGGCCCGTCTCCCATTTTAGGGATGAAGAAACTGAGGTCCACAGAGGTTACACGGTGTAGCTCACTGCTCTCTTGTTACCCAAGCAGCCCCCCCAGGAGGCGGGAAGGCCAGTGGCTCTCTGCCCAGGGAACTGCTGAGCCCCCAGGCCCCCCCTTGCTGGGCTCTGCCCTGCATTTTCATTCAGTGTCTCTGTACCACACATTTAGCTGGGGCCTCCCCCTCTCCTGGGGGAACTGCGCTTAGGGGCTGCCCTTCTGAAGTCAAATAAGAAGTCGGATATGAGAGATTAGAAACTCCCCAAACCTCTCCAGGGTGTTATTTTAAGAAGGCATCAAACTGTCTTGAGAGAGCTAGGACGGGTAAGACTAAGAAGATGGGAACCAGCAGGAGGAATGGAAACACGAGTTAGGGCACTTCCCAGAAGAGAAGGAGATTTGAGGGATTCTGGACTAGGGGAAGGAGAGTGAGCAAGAAGGTGACCCCTCCTCACAGGGGGACTCCTGAATATGGGGATCTCTATCAGGCCCTCCTGTCCCACCCCACATGCCTGTTCCTCTAGGTCACACAGCTTCTGGGGAACTGCGGCTCTCACCCAGGGGGTCCGAGAACTTGGGTGGGAAACGGGCGCCATCTTTGTTGCCACCCAGCTCTAACTGAAGTTCCGTGTTTCCTTCCAGTATGAACACAGACAACAAGCCAAAGTCATATTAGTAGCACCTGTGACTTCGTCCCCAGTAGAAATCCAGATGAGGTCCTATCACTTTGCAGGTCGTGTTGCGAGCCTCAAATGTCATTTATGCTTTTGATGACTTTCAAGCGATAATAGTGCTTAGACCGGCTGCTGGATTTTGTTACTTAATGGGTTAATGAGAAGAACATACATGACCATTTCATCAGGTTGGTGATCACAAAAAATTGGTAACTGTAGTTTCGGTGTAATTCGTTTCCTTGCCGTCCCATGTATTTTGGTCTGTGCATTTGAAACATTATTCAGAAGAGGGGTCTGCAGACTTCAGATCTAGGGTGTAAAAAGGTTAGGAATTCCTGCTGCTATAGCAGCTCAGGAAGGAATTCTAGGTGTTACCTGAGAGCTGAGGAGGGCTTTGATGTTAGGCAGACCTGATTGGCATCCTTCCTGCAGACCCCGAAAAGGTGGCTTTATTTCCCAGAGCCATAGTCTTCTCATGTGTCAATGGAAGTAAAAGAAGGTCCACTTTTGTTCTGCTTGCATGTGCCTTCCTAGTCTGGTGCCTGGTAGGCAGAGGGAACTCCATCATGGGAAGGAGTTGATGGTAGTGGCAATGGTTTATTTAAGCCCACGAGACTCAAGCAGGCTTCTTTTTTTTTTTTTTTTTTTTTATTACAGAGGAGATTTCAGGTTAGGTCTATTTCTTACTGTCTTTCATGCAGAAGGGAAACTTGCATACCTGGATAATGTCTCTCGTCTTTTTCCTTTGCTCTGGGCTGGAGCAGATGGCCTTCAGGTATCCAGTGTGAATGTTGATCCATAAAGGGAAATATTTAAGAACTGGCCACGATAGGGCCACACAGTGGAATACTATGCAATCACAAAAAGGAATAAGTACGATTGCATGCTACAACATGCATGAATCTAGACAACACACTAAGTTAAAAAAGCTAGATGCCAAAAATGGTATGTTGGGATTCCATGTTTATGAAATGTCCAGAGTAAGGAAAGTCACAGAAACAGAGAGTAGATTAGAGGTTGCCAGATGATAGGGGAAGGGAGAAGTCATTGCTGATAGGTGTGAGATTTCTTTCTGGAGTGATGGAAATGTTCTAGATTTAGATCGTGGTGATGGATACACAACTTGGTGAATATGCGGAAAGCACTGAAGTGTGAAGCTTAAAATAGTGGATATTCTGTTATGTAAATTATATCTGAATTTTATAAAATCATTACCAACCCCATGGACATTAAAAAGATAATAAAGGAATATTTTGAAACACTGTATACCCATACATTTGATAACTTAGGCAAAATGGACCAATTCCTGAAAGACGCAATCAAAGCTCACATAAGGATGGAACATTGGAATAGATCTGTATATATTAAAGAAATTTAATCAATAATTAATAACCTTCCAAAACAGAAAGCACCAGACCCAGATGGTTTCACTGGTGAATTTTACCAAACATTAAAAGAACAAATGATATAAATTCTTTACAATATGTTCCAGATTATCCATGTAGAAAATCTTAAAGAGGGGCACCTGGGTGGCTCAGTGGGTTAAAGCCTCTGCCTTCGGCTCAGGTCATGATCTCAGGGTCCTGGGATCGAGCCCCGCATCGGGCTCTCTGCTCGGCAGGGAGCCTGCTTCCCCCTCTCTCTCTGCCTGCTTCTCTGCCTACTTGTGATCTCTCTCTCTCTCTCTGTGTCAAATAAATAAATAAATCTTTAAAAAAAAAAAAAAGAAAAGAAAATCTTAAAGAATTGACCAAAAACAAACAAACAAACAAACAAACTAGTAAGCAATTATGGGAAGGTTGCAAGATACAAGATTAATACAAAGAAATCTGTCGTTTTCCTATATACCAACAATAAGCTGTTGGAATTTGAAATAAAAAATATAACACCATTGACATTAGCACTAAAAAAATACTTAGGAATAAATCTAACAAAATATGTACAGAATCTATATTAGGAAAACTACAAAACCCCAGTGAATGAAGTCAAAGAAGATCTAAATAAATGGAAAGATATTCCATGTTCATGGATTGGCAGACTCAATATTGTTAATATGCCAGTTCTTCCAAACTCAAGCTGCAGATTCCATGCCATTCCAATCCGAATCCCCACAAATTACTTTGTCTGTGTCAACAAACTGATTCTAAAGTTCATATGGAAAGGCAATAGAGGCAGAATAGCCAACACAGTATTGAAGAAGAAGAACAAAGTTGGAGAACTGACACTCTGACTTCAAGATTTACTATAAAGCTATAATAATCAAAACAATGTGATATAGATGTGAAAGAATGGACAAATAGATGAATGGAATGGAGCCCAGAAATAGGCCAACACAAGTATGATCAACTGATTTTTGACAAAGAACAAAGGCAATTCAATGAAGAGAGAATAGTTGTTCTAACAAATGGTACCAGAACAGTGGAGTATCCACAGGAAAAAGTGAATTGACATTAAGCTTAAGCCTTTCACAAAATTAATTCAAAGCAGATCATACACCAAAAGGTAAAATGCAAAACCATAAAACTCCTAGAAGATAACAGGAGAAAACCTAGATGACCTTGGGTTTGGCAATGAGTTTTTAGGTACAATACCAAAAGTATGATCCATGAAAGAAAAATTTGATGAGTTGGACCCTATTAACATGAAAACTTCTGCTCTGTTAGAGACACTGTAAAGAGAACAAAAAGACAAGCCATAGACTGGAAGAAAGTATTTGAAAAACATTTCCCTGATAAAGAACTTGTATCTAGAATATACAAAGAATTCTTAAAACTCAACAACAAGAAGATAAACAACCCAATTTAAAAATAGGCAATAGTGTAGTGACCAGGAAAGGCAAGGGTAGGGGGTATTCCTAAGGATACGGATTGTGTTCTGCTTCTTAATCTGGGGTGCTGGTTCCGTGGGTGTGATCACTTTGTGAAAGCTCATCAAACTACTCTTATAATCTGTGTACATTTTGTACATGATGTCATACTTGAATAAAAATTTCACTTTAAAAAAATAAAAATAAACGGACAAAAGATCTGAACTGCTCATCAAAGAAAATATACAGATGACAAATAAGCATATAAAAAGATGCTCAACATCATACGTCCCTAGGGAAATTGGAAGTTAAAATGAGATATCAGTACCCACCTATTGGAATGGCTGAAATCCAAAACACTGACAACACCAAATGCTGGCGAGGATGTGGAGAAACGGGAACTCTGGTTCATTGCTGGTAGAAATGCAAAGTGGTACAGCCACTTTGGAAGACAGTTGGGTGGTTTCTTAGAAAGTTAAGAAGTCTTGCCATGTGATCTAGCAGCCGGGCTTCTGGGTATTTACCAAAAGGAGTTGAAAACTTATTTCCACGCCCAAACCTGCACCTTTATTCATAATTGCCAAAACTTGGAAGCCACCGAGATGTCCTTCAGTAGGTGAGTGGATAAACAAATTATGGTATATCCATCGAAGGAAATGTTATTTAGTAATAGAAAGAAATAAGTTATGAAGACACGCAAAGCCATGGAGGGACCTTAAATGCATATTACTGAGTAAAAGAGGCCAGTCTGAAAAGTCTACATAATATATAACGCCAACTGCCGTGACATTTTGGTAAAGGCGAAACTGTAGAGACAGTACAAAGATCAGTGGTTGCCAGGGGTTGAAGAGAGGGGAAGGGATGAATAGATTACAGCACAGGGGATTTTTAGAGCGGGCAAAACGATTCTTTATGAAACTATCATGGTAGATACATGGCATTTTGTATTTGGTAACTGTATATAACACTGTGTAACTGTGTAACACAAAGATGGAACCCTAATGTAAACTGTGGATTCGGTTAATATCATTGTATCAACATCGGTTCATCAATTGTAACAAATACACCACAGTAATGGAAGGTATTAACGAAAGGGGAAACTGTGGGCGGGAGGGAGTTGGGGGGTCAGAAGGAGTATGTGGGAGCTCTGTACTTTCTGTTCGTTTTTTTCTGTAAACCTACAACTGCTCTACAAATTGCAGTTTATGAAAAGAAAAAAAAGAACCCCTTTCTTGACCCTTCTTACATCAATTGAAATCCTGCTCTGAGTTTCACCCTTCCGGCCAGGAGCTGTCCAGTTACTGCCAAAAACCTTCCCTGAGATGGTTGCCCTATCAGCACGGAGACAGTAAGGGGAGGGAACCAGATACAGAAGGAAACACATTAATAGCGCTGTAAATTGTCCTATACTCTGCGGCATTAGGAACGGCTCCTGGAAAGCTTGTGTTCGGACCTGAATCTCGTCCTTTGGTCCCAGGAAGGGAAATGCAGGAGGAAGGAGGTCTCCGGGGCAATCTGTCCACACCGCGGGTAGCCGAAAATGATCTGTTCGACACCACCGAGGACTGACTCACTGGGAGGTTACAGTAGATGTGATTTCCCCCAAAGCCTGGGGAAGATCCCCTATTGCTCGTATGGTCACAACATTGTGGCCACATGTTTGAGTGGGCCTTTCGGTTTGCAGGGCACATTGGCACGCTCCCACGTCCAGGGAGAATCCGTCAGGGCCTCGCTCCAGCGGCTGGAGTCAGAACCATTTGTACGGAGGGTGGGCCACTGTTGCAAAGCTGAGAGCCTGGTAGAGGAAGCAGTTACAACATAGGCATCGGGGGAGCGGGGGTGGGGGTGGGCACTTAGCCACATTTTAGCCACAGCAGAAGCAGGGGAAGGTGGTGGAAATGTTTCAGGCAGAAGGAGTCCAGGCAGGGAGATGTTCATTATGGAGAGGGAAGGTGGTGAGGGTAATGAGACCGGCCAGGGAGAAAGGGCCCAGACCTCTCACGGTCTTATAATCTAGGTTGGGGGTCGAAACTTGTCCTGAGGCAACGAAAAGACCATTAGCTTTAAGGGACAGGGAGGGGGTGATAATCAGAGGTACGTTTTCGGAGACAGCTCTGCATAGAATACCAAGTCTATGCTGTGGTCCCATCTGTGTTCGAAGAAAATGCATGTAAATGTGTAGGTATGTATGCGGGCATATTCATGCGTTAGAAAGGACTAGAAGGATAACAAGGTCAGACAGGCAGCAAATGTCTGTGTGTTTGAAAAAGGAAAGTGGGGTGCAGACAATAGTCAGGCTAAGAAAAACTTTAAAAGATTTCTTCTGTACCCAAAGGTATTGCACAAGTCTTTAAAAACATTTTATTGAGATTGGGTTTATATGCAGCAAAGTACACACATTTTATTGTACAGTTTGGTGAGTTATGGAAAATATGTATACCTATTTGGCCTGTATTCTTAGCAAGATATAGAATATTTCCATCATCCCAGAAAGTTCCCTCATGCCCATTCCTGGTCAGCTCTCCCCGTACCAGCCAGAGGCAACTGCCATTTTTATTTATTTCGCCGTAGATTCGTTTTGCCTATTCTAGAATTTCTTGCAAATACAGCCAGGGAGTATCTGTCTTTTTGTGTCCAGCTTCATATGCACACCATGTTTTTGGTTTTCGTGCATACTGTTACTTGCATTAGCAGTTTGCTTTTTTGTTTTGTTTTGTTTATTGCATTGCTGAGTAAATGGGTAAACATACACTGAATATGTTTTCACCTTCTCTGTTGATGGATCAGGCTGTTTCTGGTTTGCCGCCACGCTACACGAAGCTGCTGTGAACATTTTTTGGTACATGTCTTTTTGTCGATATAGGTCCTCATTTATTTGGGGTAAACAAGTAGAATTATTGGGTCAAAATGGTAGGTTACTTATGAATTTGACAGAGCTGCCAAACAGATTTTCAAAGTGGGTGCACCATTTGTTGCTTCCGCCAACGACATTCGGCGTTCCATACCCTTGCTAATTCGGTATCGCTAATCTTTTTAACTTTAGCCCTTCCAGTCTAGTGTGATCGCACTGTGGTTTCAAATCTCCATTTCCCTGAGAACTAATGATGGCAAGCATATTCTCACATGTGGAGCGACCATTTGGATATCTTTTGTGAAGTGTCCATTCCTACTTGTTCAATTCCAAGGTACAAGTCATTTGTCAGACACGTGTATCATGAATATTTTCTCCCAGTCTGTAGCCATTCTATAATTTGGTCATTTCCGAAATGTTATACAAATTGAATCAGACCGTAGATAATCTTTTGGGATTAGCTTTCGATTCAGCATGATGTTCTGGAGGTTCGTTCTGTTTGGGGTGTATATTGATAATTATTTCCTTTTATTGCTGAGCAGTATTCCATGATATAGATGTACCATAGTTTGTTAAACTTTTCACCCACTCAAGGACATCTGGGTTGTTTTCAGTTTGGGGCTATTATGAATAAAGCTGCTATAAACATTCACGTATAGGTTTTTGGGTGAACCTAACTTTTCATTTCTCTGAGATAAACACTCAGGGGTACAACTCCTGGGCCATACGGCAGTTCTAATGTATGGATTTAGTGCCATGAATTTCTCTCTTAGACTGCTTTAGCCGTGTCCCACAACCTTTGATATGTTAGATATTCCTTTTCATTCTGTTCAATGTATTTCTGGGTTTCTCTTGAGGCTTCCTCTCTGACCCATGGATTTTCCAGATGTGCGTTTAGTTTCTAAGTGTTTGGAGGTTGTCCCGTTATCTTTGTTTGCTTTCTAGTTTGATTCCGTTGTAGTCAGAGAACACACTCTGTATGATTTCAGTTCTCTTACATTTGTCGAGGTTGGTTTTATGGCCCAGGCTATGGTCTATAAGGTCTGTCTCAGTGTACGGCTCACGGGTACTTGAAAAGAATGTGTGTTTTGCCCTCATTGGGTGGAGTGTTCTGTAAGTGTTGACTAGATCCTGTTGCTTGATGGTGCGACTTAGTCCTCCTGCGTCCTTGCCGATTTTCTATCGAGTTGCTATCTGCGTTGTTGAGAGAGGGCAGTTGGTGCCTCCAGCTGTACTTACGGGTTTGGTTAGTTCTCCTTTCCGTTTTATCCATTTTTACTTCATGTCGTTTGCAATGTCATTGTTTGGGGAAACACATTTAGGATTGCTGTGTCTTCTTGGTGGCTTGACCTTTTTGTCTTTCTATAATGTCACTCTCTGTCTCTGGTAATTTTCTTTGCTTTGAAGTGTACTTTTTCTGATATTAATATAACCATTCCTGTTTTTGTTTTGTTTTGTTTTAGTAATGTTTACATGGTATGTTTTTGCCCATTTATTACTTTCAATCTGCCAGTAACATTATATTTATGAGTTTATTATGGACAGCAAGACATTAGGTCATGTTTTGGAATCCACTACTGATCTCTGTCTTTTAATTGATATGTTTAGCCCATTTAAATTTAATGTAATTATTGATATGTTAGAGCTTAAATCTGCTACTTTATTATTTGTTTTTTGGGGTCTTTTTTTTTTTTCCTGGTCTGTTTTTGTTGTTTCTCGGTCCATACCCCCCCCCCCCCACCTTCCTCTGGATTACTTGAACAACTTTTAGAATTCATTTTGACTTATTTGTAATGTTTTTGTATATATCTCTTTGTCTAGCTTTTTTAGTTTCTACTCTACTCATTACATCTTATGTACATATAGTCACAGTTGAATGATGTCATCACTTTACGGTTCTAATGGAGTGTAGAAGCTTTACTTCCCTTTAGGCCTCTTTACCTTTTCTCATTTATAATAGAATAGTCTTTTTTTTTTTTTTTTTAAGATTTTATTTATTTATCCAACAGACAGAGAGAGACCACAAGCAGGCAGAGAGGCAGGCAGCGAGAGAGGGGGAAGCAGGCTCCCTGCTGAGCAGAGAGCCCGACGTGGGGCTGGATCCCAGGACCCTGAGACCATGACCCGAGTCGAAGGCAGAGGCTTTAACCCACTGAACCACCCAGGCGCCCCTATAATAGAATAGTCTTAAGTATTTACTCTGCATACACTTAGAACCACATCAGATGATGTTATAATTTTTGGTTCAACCATCAAATATAATTTAGAAAACACAGGAGGAGAAGGAAACCTTATCATATATATCTACATATTTTCTTGCCATGTTCTTTCTTCATTCCTGGTGTTTCAAGACTCTTCCTTCCTTCCTTCCTTCCTTCCTTCCTTCCGTCCTTCCTTCCTTCCCTTTTTCTTTTCTTTCTTTTTCCAAATCATGCTCTCCCTGTTTAGAGAATTTCCATCAGCCATTCTTTAGGGTAGCTATGCTGGTTACAAATTCCCTTAGCTTTCTTCATCTAAGAATGTCTTCATTTCTTTCTCATTCCTGAAGGGTATTTTTTCTGGATGTAAGCGGGGCTAGCTGTTCATTAAGCACTTGAAAAATACTGTTCTGTTCCTTTTGGCCTTCCTGACTTCTAATGAGAAATCCACTGTCATTTGGATTGTTTTCCCTCTAAGAGAAGTTGGTATTCCCCTCTCGCTTATTTCAAGATTTTTTTTCCCTTGTCTTTATTTTTCAGAAGTTTGACTGTGATATATCTTGGTGTGTATTCCTTGGCTTTATCCTGTCTAAGGTTCATATAGCTTCTTGAATCTGTAGTTTTATGTATTTTGCCAAATTTGCAAGTTTTCAGCCACTATTTCTTTGAGTACTTTTCCAGAGTTGCCCTCTGCGAATTGGACTCACACCTTTTGTTAGAGCCCCACAGGTCCCCGAGGCTCTGTTTATTTTTCTCTAGTTGGTTTTCTCTCTGTTGTTCAGCTTGGGTAACGTTGTTCTGGATTCAAGCTCATCGATTCTTTCCTCAGTTCCCTCCATCTGCTGTGGAGCCCGCCCACTGAGGTTTTTATTTCAAGTTATTGTATCTTTCAGTTCTAGAATTTCCATAGCTTTGCATTCCTATCTTCTATTTCTTTTCTGAACGTTCTTAGTTTTTCTTTGTTTATAGTTGTCCATCGAAGCATTCTTAGTGAAGCTGCTTGAAAATCTTTGTCGGATAATTTTAACATCTGTGATTTGGGTGTCGGCACCCATGGATTGTCTTTTTTTTCTCCCCCACTCAGTTTATATAATTCCCTTCATTTTATTCCTTGTCCTTGGTGTGACAGGTTATTTTCCATCGACGCCCGGAATCTGGGGTATTATAAGAGTTAAGAGGCTCTGGATCTTATTTAAAGCCCCGTTTTAGCTGGCTTCCTCTAACACTTCCCTGAATGGAGAGGGTACTGCCTCGTCACTACCGGGGGAGGCCGGAAGTCCGGCTTGCATTCTCAGCTTCTGTTGACAAGAAGGAGGTGCTCCTTACTCCTGCTGGGGGAGAGCGGGACCTGGGGCTTCCAACTAGGCTTCCACTGATGCCTCCCTGCCTGGGAGGCACAAGGGTGTCTCATTACTGCTCCAGCGACACCATGGGGGAGAGGAAGTGACTTCATCACCGCCGGGCAGCAGTGAAAGTCCTGGCTCTCACTAGGGCTTCTTCTGACATCACCCCAGTCAGGGGATGGGGGTGGGGGGACTCTTGACTGTTTGGTGGGGCTGGAAGTCCAGGATCCCTGGTGGTCCTCACTGACACCGTGGGGTGGTAAGGGGCTCGTTGCTGGCAGAGAGGATGAAAGGCTTGGCTTTCTGAGACACCACTCGTGGTTGGGGGAGGAGGGGTCAGGCACCTCATTAGAGCCTGGCCAGAGGCCCCCCCCCCCCGCCCCGTCCCATTTGGTCTTTGCCAGTAGAGATGGTGCCATAGTTCTTTCTGCGGTGTTCGGCTGGAGTAGCGTGGTTATTACCTAAAATTTTGTGTCTTGCTAGGCTGCCTCTTTGCTGAGCCTTTGGCTGGAAAGACCAGGATTTTCTTGGGGCTTTTTCTGTCCAAACCCATTGGTGTTTCCAGGTTGTTGGCTCCTCAGGTCCAAGTCTAGGATATATGAGGCAAAAAGGAAATCCTTTTCCACCATATTCACCGCTACGTCCCTTTTTGTTTTCTCTTTCCTTCGTACGTTAGTTTTGTATATAATGTCCAGGACTTATAGCTGTATGTTGCAGAGTGAATAGGGACAAGTACATCTACTCCACTTTGCCAGACCATTGTGGATTTTTTTATACTTAACACCTATTATTTGTGTGATCAAAAAATAATGGGTAAAATATATGTTATTATAAAAGTGTTTTTAGATAAAGTAAAAATGGCATCTAATTTTGCCTCTCAAGGTGCCTCGTTAGCGCAGTAGGTAGCGCGTCAGTCTCATAATTTTGCCTCTCAGATTAACACTTGTCAGGTAACCCTATATAATTTTTTTAGATATAAAGATTTTTTATTTTTAAGTCATCTCTATGCCCAATGTGGGGCTTGAACTCACAACTCTGAGATCAAGAGTCTCATGCTCTACTGACTGAGCCAGGCAGGTAGATATAGGTAGATATAGGACTTTAAAAATATATAATTGGAGGCATCTTGGGATCCTTTTGGTCACACTTGGCAGAAATGAACTTGTGCTAGGTAAATTTTTAAAAAAAGAACTTAGCAGAAGGATATCGGGGTATCTTATAAAACCCAACCAAGCAAAGGTTCTCGAAGGAGGTGACTCTCCCTCCCCTCCTTTTCTCTCCTCAGCCTATTCCATTGGGTCTTCTAGCCCCCTACATATTTGTTCCAGGTCGCCCAAACCTCCATGTCACCAAGTTCAGTGGTCACTTCTCTGTCCTCATGTTTTGGATGCCACAGCAGCATTCCATTCTCCCTCCTCGCATCATTCTTGTTTTGAGTGTCTATGACATCATCGTCCCCTCTTTCCGCATGAAGCTCACCTTCTCAGCATCTTCTCGCTCATTCTTCACATGCCCCCTCTTAACATAGGATGCTCAAAATGCGATACAACGTGGACAGAGTAGGACTCTTGTTTTCTCCTCCCAAATTGTCCTCGCCCCAAACTTCTCCATGTCAGCCAATGCAACCCACCAATCTTCATGAATGGAGAGAACAGAGGCAGTCAACCGTCTGGAAAGGGGGCACATCCACTTGGGGGCCAAACTTTAAATCAGCCATGATGCCAGCCCCACCCACCTTCCATAGAGATTTTGGCCAGAACTGAAGCCTGGATTTCCCAACTCCATTTCCATTAGATTTAGACATGAGGCCCAAACCGTACCAAATATCGGTCTTCAGTGTGGGCTGTGAGTTTTTTTGTGTCATTGTGAGTGTATTTGGTGACACTTGGGAAAGACTGTGTCAGCGCCCGCTGTCCGAATATCAGTGAATAGCCCCTCAGAGTCCTAGGGAGTTCTGGACTGGGCTATCTGGGACTCTCGAAATCAGTGTCTGTTTCATAAAAAGTTGTAAAAACCACACCTGGGCAAGTATCAGGACGAGTTTCTCATTTCGGTTCCATCCACAAATCTTGATGATTTCTTGTTAGAGGAGTTTCTCTTCCACCAATAAACCATATTCATGAATGGGCTGGAAAGGGCGGAGGTGAGATTTTTTTCTTAAATGATTGGCAAGAGTTTAAAGAGGGAGGAGAAGGAGGCTGATGAGGATGGATGTGCTGGTGTCTGAGATCAGTCAGCTGCTCTTGGAAGGATGGAGAGAAGACGGGGGTGCCAAGTGGTTCTCACTCTGGGAGGGAGGGAAAGGTGGTGGAGGGAAGGGACGAGATAATGGCTCAGACCAGTCTGTGCTGAATCTCTTCCAATGTTAAAGCGTCTGGATGTCAGAAGGCTCCATATAATCTTCTTTGCCCCAAACTATGAAATAGTCACTGTGTCTTACCAACCGGCAATGAACCTGCCAAGAGCCAAGCAGCCTGCAATGAATGCAACTCATCACGAGAACCACCATCTTTGGCCGCTTCCAGAAAAATCAGAAAACTGCCCGTCTATGTGTAATTGGCCTTCCTTGAGCCTTTACATTTATATTTATCTGTCGCTTTGTTACCGTGCAAGCCTTTGCTGGCAAATAGGACAGGCTGTGCATTTGAAAGGCGGCTGGATTAAAACAGCCTCCCGTGCCAAGTGCCCAGGGGTTAGCCTGGGAGTTTATACCTTGGCACGTTCCCGTAGTCTTTCTCTCGTTCCCCATCTTGGCAGTAATTATTTCAGTTTGCCCGTCTTATGGTCCCCTGTATTGCACAGGGACGCTAAGTTGCTAGGGCGTGCCAAGAAAGGCCAGTCATCATTTGCCCGCTGAGAGAGCCCTCTATGCCTCACTCCTTTCATCTGTAAAATGGGGACAAGAATGTGTGTACCTCCTATGAATTCAGTGAATCAACTCCTAGAAAGAACCTAGAACAGTGCCTGGCACATAGTAACCCCTCAGTTAGCATTAGCTGCTATTATTCTAAGTATAATAGGCAAAGGCAGCATCGGGCATCCCGTTCTCTTCTCTGTAGTCTTCCAGAGGATTCACTGGGTAGGAGTCAGTCAGATAGAACTGGGCTCACATGGCTCAAATATTCCTGCCCATGCTACGTGCTAGTTGTGCGACCTGGGGAAAGTCACATAGCCACCAGGATGTTCCTCATCCTTCGATGTTCAGAGTTTTACAAGGTTGCTCAGAAGGAACGAGATCGTGGACTTCAAGCCCTAAGTGGTCTCTGGTATAGAGTCAGCTGAATGGACATTAGTGTCTTTCTCCTTCCCTTGCCTCGTCTTATTTCCTCTTGGTCTTAAACACAACGTTGGTCATCCCAAGCGGCCCGGCGCCCTTTCCTTGGTAAAGAGGGGCGTGAGCAAAGGTGAGAAGTAAGTGAAGGCATATCTCTGTTTCCTTGGTGGTTCTCCCTTTGGGTGTCCGTCTGTTTCACCTTGCTCCCTTCCTGCTCCCCGCACCCCCTCCAACCATCACTGCTTCCCTTTTCCCATTTCCTCCGTTTCATGGGCCTGGAGTCCTTCTGATGTCCGCTCTCTACTCTCGCTGCTGTCTTAGATGCATCTGCGGGCTAAATATCCCTCCATGTAGCTTGCAATTTGAAGAGTCAGCAAGGCCAGAGGAAGTGAGCCACCCTAACCCAGTGGGGAATGAATCACTGGCCATGAGAATGGGGGCAATTTGTATGCAAGATGTCTTTGCTGGAAGCCTCAAATTATAACACAGAGGCGCAACCCCATCCTCAGCCCTCTGAGTGTCTAGCAAACAGCAGGGATGATTTCCTATAAACACGGCCCAGGAAAGAATGTGGGCTTTGAGAGCCCGGCCAACTTTGGATCATAGGAACTGGGACGTCAAGAACTTGGGCAAATACATGGCTGACTGTTCCTGAGCTGCAGGAATTGTGGGTGACTATGATTATGTCGTGGAGTGATGATGGTCATTAAACTAGGCGATCCAGTGAAAGTGCCCCGCATGGTATCTGACAAAGAACAGCCCCTTGGAATAGCCAGACAGCCTGCCTGCCCGCCCTCTTTCCTTCCTTCCTTCCTGTTCTCTAGGCTGAAACTTACAGAGAATTGACATTCCTGTGTCATACTGCAAAGGCATCAATTAATTATTTCTTGATTCCTTTTTTAAAGTTGTGGTAGAACTCACATGACATGAAATTTACCATCTCAGGACTCCTGGGGGGCTCAGTCGGTTAAGTGTCTACCTTCGGGTCAGGTCATGATCCTGGGGTCCTGGGATCGAGCCCCGCATCAGGCTCCCTGCTCAGCAGGGAGTCTGCCTCTCCCTCTCCCTCTGCTCCTCCCCCTGCTCATGCTCTCTCACTCTCTCTCTCTCTCTCTGTGTCAAATAAATAAATATCTTAAAAAAATAAAATAAATAAAATTTACCATCTGCATGTTGGGAAGTGTGTAGTTCAGAAGTGTGAAGCACATTCGTTTCGTTGTATAAAACTAGAACTCTGCACCTGTGTCCCCTCCCCCAGCCCCTGACAACCACCATTCAGCTCTGTCTCTATGAATCTCATTGCTCTGGGTGCCTCCTAGACGGGGGATCATACAGTATTTTTCTCTTTGTGACTGGCTTATTTTTCTCAGCACAGTGTCCTCAAGGTTCCTCCATGTTGGAGCGTCTGACAGGATTTCCTTCCTTTTTAAGGCTGAAGAATGTCCCGTTTTGGTATACACCGTATTATGTGTATCCATTCACCTGTGTCCGTGGACCCTGGGGTTTCTCCTACTGTTTGGCTCTCGTGAATAATGCCATAACACAGATGTACAGGATCTATTCAAGTCCCTGCTTTCAGCCCTTTCGGATATACACTCAGTGGCAGAATCGCTGGATCATATGGTCCTTCTATTTTTAATTTTTGGGGAAATCACCAGCACCATTTCACATTCGGCAGTGCACGAGGGTTCCCATTTCTCCCCATCCTCACTAACCCTTCTTTTTGTTCTGTTTTGTTTATAGTAGTCATCTGAATGGGTGCAAAGTGATATCTCATTGTGGTTTGGGGGTTTTTTAAAAGTTTTTTTGTTTATTGATTTGAGAGAGGGAGGGAGAGCAACACATGAGCAGGGGGAAGGGGCAGAGGGAGAGGAAGAAGCAGACACCCCCACCTCCCACCCCCCCATCCCCCTAGCTGAGCAGGGAGCCTGACGGACGTGGGGCTTGATCTCAGGACCCCGAGATCATGACCTGAGCTGAAGGCAGATGCTTAAACGCTAAACCGACTGAAACAGCCAGGCGCTTCTCTCGTTGTGGTTTTGATTTGCATTTCCCTATCGATGAGTGATGTGGAGCCTCCTTTCATGGACCTGTTGGCCATCTGGATGTCTTCTTTAGAGCAATGTTTATTCAAGTCCCTTGTCCATTTTTTTAATGGTTTTTTTTTTTTTTTTTTTGGTTGCTGTTCTTGAGTTGTAGGAATTCTTTATACATCTGGATATTGACTCCTCATCAGATACATGATTTACAAATATTTTCTCCCATTCTGTAGGTTTACCTTTTCACTCTCTTGACTGTGATGTGCAAAGTTTTAGATTTTGATGGAAGTCCACCTTATCTGTCTTTATTTTGTTGCCTGTGCTTTTTGGTATCATAGCCAAGAAATCATTGGCAAATCCAGTGTGAGGAAGGCTCTCTCTTATGTTTTCTTCTGAGACTTTTATCACTGAAGCTCTTTATATTGAAGCTCTGATCCATTTCGAATTAATTCTTTGATACCAAATATTCCTGTCTCATAATAGCATACGTATTTCCATTTGCCTTCTTTTGTGTCCCTCAAAAGTTTTATTTAAAAAAAAAGTTTTATTTCATTAAAATCTTGCCTATTTTTAAAGCTTATTTTCTCTTCCTATTTTTTCTCGCTTTTTTTAAATGCAATTTCTGTTTTTTATTCATATAATGAAGCAGTAGTTAATTTCTATCTTGTACCAAATTTCTGTATTTGTACCAAACCACCTTACCTAATTCTCTTTGTGGTAGCCATGCCTTTGGTTGATTATTTTGGGTTTCTGGAAACATTGCAAAGGTGAAAAAATTATGAACTATACCAACTCTTTAATCGGCAAAGGTAGAACTCATCGTGAGCCTCAATGAATGAAATGGCCTGTGACATAGAAACTCCCAGAAACTACCTCACCCACGCACTCATCGTGAAGTTACTCGAAATGCTCCAGCTGACCAAGAAATGAATCAAAATAAAGAACTCATAACTAGAGGTGACATAGCATAAAAACAAAGAAACAAACAAGCAAAAATAAACAGCAAGCGATGAAGTAAATCCATCTTAAAGGTGCTGCCTTCCCCCCAACAAAACACTGCCCTTCTCGTAGTTACTACGTTTACTGTGAATGTCAACAAGAATTGTTTAAAGAATTGTGATGTAGTGTAAAAATATTTAATACAAATCCGATCCAGATCTGTATTTTTTTTTAAATGTAATTTTACAACATTTAGATTAAGAATGGGGCTAAAATTGCGGGTTCAGAAACAATTTTTTAAAACTATATAGAAATTCCAGACCCAGCTCTTGGCTAGTAAGATTTTAAATCTTGCTTAAAACGAATGATGTTGTCAGAAAACCTGAATTCACAAAGTCGACACGTGAAGGAGTTGAATACTTACACGATAATGCCAAAAGAAATTTAGAAAAGAATTCTAGAAATAACCTTGAGGAGAAGAGCCGAGGTCTCCCTGATGGGTGGCAGAGATTGACTCCCTTAAGCAAGAGGGTGCCATGAATCCCCTGGGTTCTAGGCTTAGATTCTAGTGATAGATTTGCCACTTTCTAATCTGAGCAAGGCCCTTCTCTGCTCAGAGCCTCCATTTTCCTATCTGTAGAATGGGAGGGTTGCACTAGCTGGTCTCCAGGATGCTTTCCTAGTCAAATAGTCTAGTACATGTGTGTCTTTGAAAAATAGAAAACATCACTTTTCAAGCCTGACTGCTAGAATCACCCAGGGAGTGTTTTATTTCCTTGGAAATAAATAAAAATAAAAAATAAAAATAATAAAAATTTTAAAAAATTTAAAAATACTCCTTGGAGTATTTTATTTCCAGTCTCAAAGCTCTCTGGAATTGGGTCATAGAATTGTTTATGCAAAGAAAGAATGCCAATAGCTAATAGATAGCATTTACTGAATGCTTGTAAAAAGCCAGGCCCAAATTTTCCATTAATTTATATTCTGGTCTCTCCTCAGATCGTGTAAGCGTTTCTCCTTTTACTAAACACTTTCCATCAACTCATTGTGCTCAAGCTTGAGCCCTCGTAGACCCCAAGAACACACCTGGCGTGCCCTGTCCTTTTAGGAGATGGTCTCAAATGCAAACCGGTGTTCGACTTTTTACGGTAACATTTGGTCATAGGTGTCATGAACGTGCTCTGAAATATGCTAACTGCTGACTTCTAGATTGCCATCAAAACGAAAACACAGTTTACGTAATCTCACAGAGAGCCCCCAGAGACCCTCCAAGAGCCCCAGAGAGTCCCTGCCCCAGTTGAGGAACATTGGATTAGGGGGGAGGCAGCTAGCCCTGCATTGGCCCACCCACTAGTAACTAGGGACTGTGACCACACGTGAAGTGGGAACTTGAAACAGGATAATGAAGAACAGCAAGGCACTGAGTAACCACCTGCCAGTATGTCCAAAGGATACGTAAGGCTATGGAAAAGGTCTTAGATCTATGGAGCCCATCCAACCAGCTTCCCCTAATGCTAACAGCTGACGTGACTTAGTATGGTTACCAAAACCAGGAAGTGCTCGTTGGTACACTAAACTGTGGGCCTTATTTGAATTTTAGCCATCTTCCCCCCACCTGATGTCTCCTTTTAGCTCCAGAGTCGCATCCAGGATCCCACATTGTGTCTCCTCGGTTTCCTCCAATCTGTGGCAGTTCCTCGGTCTTCCTTTATCTTTTATGACCTTGACATTCTGGTGAGAACTGCTCAGTTACGTTATAGAATGTCTTCTCATGACTCAGTCGTGGTTGTGCATTTTTTTGGTGAGAATCCTGCAGAAGTGACATTAGGTCCCTCTCAGTGCATCATATCAGGGGAGGTAGGATCTTGACATAGCTTATTGTTGGGAAGATTAACTTGGATCATGAGATTAAGGTGGTGCTGGGTTTCTCCACTGTGAAATTATTTTTCCCTTGTAATCAATTAATTTCTTTTTTTTTTTTAAGATTTTATTTATTTATTTGACAGAGAGAGAGATGACAAGTAGGCAGAGAGGCAGGCAGAGAGAGGGGGAAGCAGTCTCCCCGCTGAACAGAGAGCCCGATGCGGGGCTCGATCCCAGGACCCTGAGATCGTGACCTGAGCCGAAGGCAGAGGCTTAACCCACTGAGCCACCCAGGCGCCTCATCAATTAATTTCTCTGAGACTATGCAGATATCCTGTCCCCTCTCAGATTTTCATCCACGGATTTTAACATCCATCCTGAGGACGGTTATTACTATGGTGTTTGCCTGATGGCGATTGTGTATTTTTCTCCTTCTAGCCATGTTTATTGATTGGTATTCTTTCGTAAAGAAGATCTGTTCCTTCTCCTCCATTTACTCTTTTATTCAACTGTTTATAACATTAGTATAGGCTCATGAGTATTTATTTCATTCTGGCAATTATGATCCAGCACTTTCATGATTTATTTTGTCATTAAAATTGTCCTGGCTTTGGCCATTGGAAGCTCTTTCAAGCTGGCTCCCATATCCTCTGACAGTCCCGTCCCTTTTCAAGGAATGACTTATTTTCTCACATTTACTGAATGTAAATGTTCCTGGTTCATCTTATATATTTCCTGCCCCAGTCCTGGACTCAACCATTCCTCTGAGTAACCCTGGTTCCTTCGAGTGGAGAATGGTACTTAGAAACCAAGACCTGGGCACTAGGTGTGCTCATTACTACTGGGGTGTCATTTCCTGGCTCTCTCGGCAGAGCTAGAAAATATATGTATGCACTTTAATGCAAGCATACACACATCCTTTTCACTTCTGTATGTATCTCTATGTAAGTACATTAAAAAACCACGAGTTCATGCTGATGTCTCCAACTGTAGTCTAATAGGGTTGGTTCATTCTAGATTTCCCCTACTCCTTATTTGTAACTTCTTTCTCCAACAGTGAGAAGCTGGCTCTCATAATCCATGATACCTTTACTTGTTTGCTTAGTCATAGCACACACATAAAGAGGTCTCCGGATCTTAAACACACATCCCTATGGCAAACAGGTTTAATGATGTGAAAGCAATGTTTCTGTGTAATTCTTTGTCTTTAGCCTTATAGTAGCCAGTCGAAATACTGTTTTCCAAAGTTCCTCCATTTAATTCTCTCATCCTCCATCCCGTCCAATGTGATTATGTTGCTCATTTATAATGCAGTTGGGTTCATTCGTTTTGTTTGGATTTTTGCCCCCTCCCCCGCCCCCCACAATTCCTAGTTGACTTGAGTTATTTATTTATTTCATTTGGGGTATGTAAAAATCTTGCTATGGTTCTAAGAGTCAAAGGGATACAGAAGAATAGCCCCAAAGAAGTGTTCCCCTTCCTCCTCCCCAGCTCATCCTCCTCTCCTTCTCACCCCTTTCTTACCCCAGTATCTGTAGTTTTAGGTGTATCCTTCCTGCTTTGATGGTGAGAAATTTTAAAATTAGGTCACAGAAGAGATTCTGCCTTGAGCAGTTACGGGGAGAAGAGCGGGGCCAGAGAAGGGAGGTCAAACCGCAGGGTGTCAATAGGAAGGGGCAGAGGGAGGAGTGATGCAGGACCGACACGGGCAGGGTCAGTGCAAGGCCACATGCCTCGGTGCCTCTCTTATTCCCACCTGTGGAACTAAGCCTTCAAAGCGTGGGCCTGGAATATTCCAGAACGGCAGGGAAGCTGTGTGGGTGCCGGCCAGAGCCTGGAGGTCCCTGCTTCTCCCGCTATGAGATGTAGGTCCTCTACCTCTGCCATGCCGCGGCGTTTGAGAAATCCTCCAAGAAAAGAAGCCCCCCCTCCCTGCCCCAGTGGGGGCTGCCCCCGGAGAGTCGGACCCAGGCAGACCTTCCATGGGTCCTGCACATTTGGGAAGATGACCCTGTCTTGCCTCATGGGGTCAGGTCAACATGTGGAGAGGAGGGCTCCCTCTGTGCCTTCTGCGGTCACCCCCCGCCCAACTCCAGGCCTCCCTGTTCTGCTCAGGGTCCCCAGTAAGGACTCACCCTTACTGGTGCGGAAGAGGAACTTGGAGATGGGGGCAAGCCTGGCTGCCGACTGTTTCAACACGACCCCACGGCGGGTGAGGGGCATTCCCATTCCGGGCGGCTGCTGGAGTTTCACAATAGACGCTCCTCTTAGCAAGGTGCCCGGGGAAGCCAGGCCTTGCCCGCCAAGTCTCTGAAAAAAGGCATCATCCTTGGGGAGGGAGGGAGCGCCACTTTCTCCCCCTTCCTCTCCGCCCCAAAGCCACTAGTGTTCTGCTGACAAGTCACAAGAAACGGCTGATGACTGACTCATCAAATGGAAACGAGGGTGCCAAAGGACCGGGTGGTGAGCCACGGTGTGGTGGGTTAACCCCCAGGCCAGCTCCGCTGAGGGTCCCCCCCCCCCCCCGGCCCGGCTCCCACCTGCCTGGGCTCCCAGGGCCCGGTGCCTTGGGCAAGTCCTACCTCTCAGAGCAGCTGGGGGCAAACTCTAGCTGGTGTCAGGATGCCGGGGGGCAGGGGTGGCTGGCATGCCAGGAGCTATGCCCTGTGCCCTGGGGATCCCTGGCCCATCCCCAGAGAAGGCCTTGATCGTCTTCAGTGAACCACCGGACACAGAGGCCAGGAGATGGGGGTCTCGGGGGCCTGGTGAAGGGAAGGAGTGTGGGCCAGCAGGCGTTGGAGGGGTGCTGCGAAGGCTGCTCAAAGCAGCCTCAGGACACTGCGTCCTGCCCCCCCCCCCCCCCGGAGGATGGGGCGCAGCAGAGGCACTGTTGGCTGAAAAGGTTCATTTGCATCTTGTGTTTACAGTGGGACTCAATAGGGCAGGGTGACTCATGTCTGCCTCGTGACACAACCCGATTGTCCCTTGCCACAGGGACTGGGCAGAGGGGACTTTAAACCCAATCGGTGTGATTCAGCCCTTGCTCCAGGCCCCCTCAGCGAGTAGTGAGCTTCCGTGAGTCCTGATCCCCTCGCCGGAGGGCGGGCAGCTGGTGTGGACAGACATGGGCCTGGGGGGCTCAAGATTCCTAGTCTAGTAGCTGGGGAGGTAGGTCTCTTAAAGCAAGATCGTGTTACAGCTAATTGAGTCTTCATTTTGGGGGCTATGAACGTGAATTGGTTTTCTTTTTCTCCTGGTAACTGGCATCTTGACTGGGCTGAGAGCCCACTGCAGCAGCCAGGCCCAGACTCCCTGGGTTCATATCCTGGCTTTGCCACCTCTTTGCTGTGTGACCTTGGGCAAGTCGTCTAACTTCTCTGTGCCACGGATGACCCATCTCTCCATCCACCTCCCCAAAGGTGATCCACCCATCAGCCTCTTACTGCTAGCTTTCCCTTACCCTGCCTCCCCCTGCGGGGAGCCCTCCGGGGTCGAGTACCAACAAAACAGCTACCGTCCAGCTTTTGTGGCTAGTTAGTCCCCACCCCTCCGCCTCCTCCCAAGGAGCTCTCACATCTTCTCCTTACCTGGCCTGCAGGCCGCCCTTCCTGCTCTCCCCCTCAGCCCTACCGTGGCTCACAGGGAGCCAGAAGCCAGGGTGCTGCCCGAGCAGAGTCACGTGACAACAAAATGGCAGCGTCCCCACCTGGCAGGTGTCTGGTCTGAAGAAGAGATTCTCTTAAAGAACCCCCCCCCCCACCCAATCCCGCCCTTGGCTTTGGGAGAGAAAGAGCCCTCTGGAATGCTCGACGGCATTCTCCCTGGTCTTCTTGTATTTCCGGGGCGGGTAGGCGGCTGTGCCCGCTCTGGACGGACCCCTCCCATTGAGGCCCCCCCGGGGTGACTGGCCCCCCCACCCCTGCCAGCTCACCGCGACTCTTTAGAACATGAGCAGGTGGGTCACTGAGCACCTTTCGTCCCCTGAGTTGGGCCTCAGCCACAATCAGGGAGCACGGAGGGAGTCCTCTTTGAGCCGGTTGTCTGCTTACCCCCGAGTCGGCTCTCCCGGCTGGGCGCCCACCCCTGGGCTGCTCCATCCCCTTTCTGGGGCTCAGCTCCCCCTTCTGCAAAATGAAGGCCTTGAGGCAGGGGCGGGGGTGGGGGGCAGCCTCCGAGCCCCCTCCAAGAACCCACCCTGGGGCTCACGGGCAGAAATCAGCCTGGGGGGCCGAGGGTCCGCAGATGCCATGTGGGCCAACCATCCATGCCACAGTCATCCTTCCGAAGGTGCCGGAGCGCCCAGCTCCTGCCGCGGATACCGGTAGCCCCGAGTCTGGGGAGGACTAAGCTAGAGACGGTCTCGTGCTGGGCTGCCACTCGAGGCAGAAGGCTGCGGCCTCGTCCCAAGGAGCCCTTCCCAGGGCGCACACCCGTGCCAGGCGTGGCTGGGTCCCAAAGCCCGCCCCTGCCCTGTCTGGCTCAGTGGCAGCAGACTCGCTGCCTGGGGTGCCAGGGAGGAGTCCGCAGACGGAAGGCCCGATGGTGACTGGGAAAGCTGCCTCCGAAGGGCCCAGGGGCATCTTTGGGCTTCCAGATGCCGCTCACGGAAACAGCCAGCGTGCACGGTCCGGAATCCCCAGTGAGAGGTTTTTCTGAGCTCAGTCTGCCACCTCGACAGCCGGGAGATGGGGGACCCGGCCCTCTGTTCCGGGGTCTCCGACCTTGGCAGGCTCGTCCCTGCGCCCAGACTTTTGCACAGCCTATCTTTTCTTGCTGGAATGTTCTTCCCCTCACTTCTTGCTTACTCATCCAGCTTCAAGGTCCCTTCGGGGAGGCTTCCCCAAGGACCCAGCGTGGCCTCCCCGTGTGGCCTGCCCCCGGTGCCATCTGTCTTCACAGCATCACCTTCTGCGATGACCTCTTTCTTGGTCCGTTGAACTGTCCAGTCTCTGGGTCGGACGCCAAGGAGCAGGGCCCAGCGGGGACCTCGCTGAGGCGGGGAGACGCTGGACAGCTCACCGAGGGCCAACGTGTCCTCGGGCGGGCGTGCGGTTCCTCCCGGGCTGGGGAAGTGGGAGAATTTGCCTACGTGGGGCCCCCGCGAGCCGAGGGTTCCAGTCACGCAGCTGGGTCCCCGTTTGGATTTCGAAGTTTGCATGTCGTTTGCATGGCCCGGCTCCGAGCTCCGTGCTTCTGCTTGTGGTTTCCTGGTCCGTCCCCAGTTCCACCGAGCTGGACCGTGGCCTCCTCGGCTCCTCTCCAGGACCTGGCCTGACGGGCTAGTGACAGGGGCCGCCCGGAAGGGGTGAATGCGGGAGAGTGAGACGGCACCAAAGCCTGTGGCGGGATGGCTTTCGTGGCTCGAGAGCGCGCTGGGCTCATCCGCTGCGGCATTCTTCCCAGCAGTCTTCTGGGGTCGGCACCTCGTTAAGCCCATTTTACAGAGAAGGAAACTGAGGTCTGGCAGCCTTCTCCCTGCCCATCCCCGGGGCCCGGGGGGGGGGGGAGGACACAGAAAAAGCCCCCTCCCCAAGTGATTCTGATTTTTCTCCAGGAGTTCTCTTGCCCAGTGGGGTGCGGCTCCTCCCGGGCACTCACGGGGACACTCGCCACTGCCCGGTGGGGCAGGCAGGGCCCCGTCCACCTCGTGGCGTCCCGCCCTGACCCTTGCTGCCTGCATCGCTGAGATGCGCTCATCTGAGCTGAGACGACCTCAAACCGTTGGGCTCTGCTCTCGGCGGGGCTCAGGGAGCTGCACGCCGCTAGGCCATGTGCTCCCCCAGCGTGGGGCTCTCCCGGCTGACCGGCGTCTGTCCCCCGTGCAGGCGATGACTCAGGATGCAGCCAGGGGCCACGACATGCACGGAGGACCGCATCCAGCATGCCCTGGACCGCTGCCTGCATGGGCTCAGCCTCAGCCGCTGCTCCACCTCCTGGTCAGGTAGGTCCGGGGGGAGGGGCGGGGGGGCCAGTGGGGCCCAAGAAAGCCCGGGGTGGGGGGCGACGGTGAGCCCTGGAGCACTTACAGACGCCGGCGGATTCTGGTTCTAGAGCCAGACCTCCCGTGGGCCGGTGCGCGGCACAGCACCTGATGGAGAGCGGCCCCTCAGAATATGGCAGTCCTTCTGTCCTCCCCCGACATCCTCCGCCGCCGCCACCTCCTCAGGGCTGTATCTTGCTTTCTTCGCATGTACCAGAAGCCCAGGTCCTCCAAGAAGCTATCGGTCCTGCTTAGAAGGACCACGGCTGCTGATTCCAAAAGAACAGCCAGGAATTCATAGATGGCTCGCCCCAAAATTCTGTTTAGTTGGTTTCTGGTTCCTTCTAGAGCCCCATCTCCTTTTTGCCTGCAGGACAAGGGGGAATCTCAGCCGAACGTCAGCGAGCAGGACCGTGTTTTTCCGTGTTATGTGTTTCCCAGGGCTGAGAAACGGGCTTATCTGCAGGCTGGGGCAATTGTATCTCTGAAGATTGGCGCCTACTTGTGATAATTTCTCATGCTTCTAAGTGTTCACCTCCCATATCTCACTTGCCTCTCTAACCACCCCATGAGATAGGTAGCCACTGCTCCTTGAACATACCCAGTTCCTCCCCTGGTTCCTTCCTACCTCAGGACCTTTGCACTTGCTGCCTGGAACTCTTCCCTCAGAACAGCATGTAGCTGCCTCCTTCTCACCCAGGTCTCAGCCCAAGTGTCACCGCCTCTGAGAGGCTTTCCTTGGTCTTTGGAATTACACAGATCTAGATTAAAACTGCCTCTCACTGGCTGCTATCACCTCACGCAAATGGCTTAACCTCTCAGGACCCCACCTGCCTCACCCATAAAGGGAGAGTGGCGACAACAGGAGCCTCTTCCTGAAGGGGGGATGGGAGACTCGGGGGAGCAGAGCGTGTGTATGCAAGAGCCTAGCACCTTATCGGCACACAGTAGGTGGTCAGTAAATGGTAGTTTGCTTCCTACCCAGGTTTTGACGGAACCTAAGCATAGACAATGGAGTTGGGGGGAGGGGAGCGTATCGTTAAGTAAAGGAAGACAAAAATATCTGACTTTGGCCAATTTTACAAAACCCCGGGTCCACATGAAAGCACTGTTAGGGTCTCCCCAACCCTGGAAGGAGCCCGAGCCCCTGAAGGTGCCCGGAGCTCAAGCTCCATGAAACTCACGGCAGGCTCCCTTCCCCTCCCCCTGCTGCGCCGACCTCCACCTGGGGCACACGGGCCTCCATGACCCCCCTTTAATTTCTAGGGGTTTACCCTTGCTGACCTCGGGGAAACCGAGACCGACAGAGTACGGAAGTCTGGGGACGTTACAGAGTGACAGAGTACCCACTCTGGCTTTCAAAAGATGAACGGATGTAGCTTCCCCCTTCCTGGGCTCCCCTGCCAGGCAGTCCTGGGAAGCCCCAAGGGGTCAGAGACTTGGTCTTGCTTCTGGGGGCGGAGCTTGCCGCGACTCCTCTCCTCCT
>CM052891.1:49187573-49208291 GCA_028534135.1 Potos flavus
ACACACACACACACACACGCACGCACATGCACGCGCACACAGAACTGAAATGAGCTTTAGCCGAGAACACGCGTGCAGAGAAAGCGTGCAAGGGGAGGGCATGCGCCCAGCTGGTTGCGTCCTGCACACATGTATGTGTGGCAGGAGTGAGCACTCAGTGAAGGAGAGTGGCTCGGGCAGGGACAGCTTGTGCAAGCCTGTCCCCTTTTTCTGACAAGTAGAGAAATCAGCATTAGTCCCCCCACCCCGCCCGCCGGAAGGATGGGGACTCTGACAGAGCCCGGTCCCGTCGTGGGGAGCGGGGGCCCGACCAGGGGCGACCCTCCGCAGAGACGGGCAGGAAGGCGGCCTTCACGCTCCTTCCTGCATGGAGCCTGGGGCGGGGGGGAAGGGGGGGGCACAGTGCCAGCAGCTCCCGCCGAAGCCTCTACAGCCGGGCTTTTGTGATGCTTTGAACACTTCTCGAGAAAACACAGCCACGGAGGGCCGATGTGGGCGAAGTGAGAACAGTCGTGTGTGGTTAACTGTTAGCTGGGCCATCGATGCCTTGGGGGGTTCAGGATTCTCCTAACATTTGGGTCTGTCTGAAGTTTTCCATGACGACCAGAACGTCAAGGCCGGCCCGGAGAGGACGCGCAGGAGAGGGAGCTCAGGGTCCGGGGCGGAGAGGGGGCATAAACTCCGCTCCTAGCCTCGTGCAAGCTAGACCTAGAGTTAGAAAAAGGGGTCCCCTGTGAGCAGCAGACTCACAGGCAGCCTTGACCCCTAGACTGAACTTCCAGGCGGCCGCCCTGTTCCCTCCCCCCCTGCAAAATGAGCCCCTGGCCCCAAGTCCCCTTCCCTAAGATGGCAGTCCCCTTGACGCCTCCTTCGTCCATTCCGACATCCTATCGGAAAAATGTCAATATAAAAATTAAGGTGAAATTTCTTTTGTAAAATGAAGTCCCACTTAAAAAAGGTCCTTTGAAAACACGGCCTGAAAAATACTCAAGAGTAAACTGTAAGCTTTGCTGTTCGAACTGAGACCCCCGAGCCAGCTTGCTGCTGCTCCCCTGGCCTTGGCCTCCACCTCTGGAGGCCCCCGTGGGGCTGAGCAGCTCCGCTGGGCGCCAGACGTGAGTGAGGGGAGCGGCGGCACTGTCCGCACCCCGACCCCAGAGCCCGCCCTCTGTGTCCCCAGCACCGTGCTGTTGCTGAACCCAGTGGAGGTGCAGGCGGAGTTCCTCGCTGTGGCCAACAAGTTGAGCACGCCCGGGCACTCTCCCCACAGCGCCTACACCACCCTGCTTCTGCACGCCTTCCAGGCCACCTTCGGGGCCCACTGTGACCTCCCGGGGCTGCACGGCCAGCTGCAGGTACGTACTCGGGGCCCCAGGGCCTTAGCATCACCCCGGCTGACGTGGCAGGGCGGTGGCTGGAGGGCTGGCCGTGCTGAGAGGTGTCTGACCCTGGGTCCCGACAGAGGGGGATGGCAGCCCGGGCAGGGGACTGGGCACGAGCCTCCGAGGATGGCTCGGGCTGGGTGGGCTGGGAACAGGCTGTAGAGGGAAGCTGGAAGCCGTGACTTGTAGTCCTAGCTCTGTGACGGGTCAGCCGTGCGGCCCTGGACAGCGCCCTCCCCTCTCTGGGCCTTTCTCTCATGACCATTTCCTGAGAAGGGGGCGCCTGGGGAGGTGGGTGCCGAGGCAGGGGAAGAGAGGGGCCGCGGCCACCATCGGGAAGACCCTAGGGACTGGAGAAGTCGGGCAGCCGAGCCCCAGTTCTGGAGCAGGCCTGTCTTCTCCTGCGGTTTCAGTCCAAGAGCCTGGCCGAGCTCGAAGACATCTTCACGGAGACGGCAGAAGCCCAGGAACTAGCCTCCGGCATCGGGGACGCAGCCGAGGCCCGGCAGTGGCTCCGGACCAGGCTGCAGGCGGTGGGAGAGAAAGCGGGCTTCCCCGGCGTCTTAGGTGAGGCTCTGGGGAGAGCCAGCGTGTCTCCCCCGGGGGTGAGCAGCCCCAGTGGGCCAGTGGCTCTGCCCCACACAGCCCCTGGGGGACCCAGGCTCTCGTCCTCCAGGCGCTCCACCACCCCCGAGGGCGGAACGAGAGTGCTGGCTGGGGGCCAGCCGGCTTCGCACTCAGCCTCCCCGTCCAGCTGTGCGGCCGGCGCTGGTCTCTTCTACGAGCCCCTCGCAGCCCTCACCTCCTGTCCCCTCCTCTTGCAGACACTGCCAAACCTGGTCAGCTCCGCACCATCCCTATCCCTGTCGCCAGGTGTCACACGTATAGCTGGAATCAAGATAGCTTTGGTGAGCAGCCAGCCCCCAACCCCTCCCCCCCCAACCCAGCTGCCTCCCGGTCCTGCCACCTGCCACCCGCCACCCGCCCAGCCGCCTGGGGAGGCTCTAAGCACTCGGGTCCTGGGCTGCACCTCCCCCTCCCCCCGCCCTCTCCTCCTCCTGCTCCGTTGGGTCAGTCTCAGCCCGTGGTCCCTCCCGAGGGCGTGCAGGAGGGGTTTCAAGGACGCAGACACCAGACGGTGCCTCCCCTGGCTTCCCCGCAGACATCTTGCAGGAAATCCTCCTCAAGGAACAGGAGCTGCTGCAGCCAGGGATCCTGGGGGACGAGGAGGAGCAGGAGGACGAGGAGGAAGAGGAAGAGGAGGAGGAGGAGGACTTGGAAACGGATGGGCACGGTGCCCAGAGGGACTCCCTGCTCTCCACCAGCTCGGTGGTCTTCCACGACTCCACCCTGTCCCTTGCCTCGTCCCAGGCCTCAGAGCCCACCCTCTCCCGCCAGCTGCTGACCTCCTTCGTCTCGGGCCTCTCGGACGCCATGGACAGCGGCTACGTGGAGGACAGCGAGGAGAGCTCCTCCGAGCGGCCCAAGAGGCGGGGCAGCCAGGAGCGCCGCGGCTACCGCAGGCCCGGGCAGAAGTTCACCCGGATCTATAAACTCTTCAAGAGCACCAGCCAGCTGGTGCTGCGGAGGGACTCCCGGGGCCTGGAGGGGGGCGCGGACTCGGGCCTGCCGCTGCGGCGGGCGGGGAGCCTGTGCAGCCCCCTGGACGGCCCGGCGCTGCCCCCTGCGCGGGCCCAGCGCTCCCGCTCCCTGCCCCAGCCCAAGCTCAGCGCCCAGCTGCCCCCCTGGCTCCTGGCCCCCGCCTCCCGCCACCAGCGCCGCCGCCCCTTCCTGAGCGGGGACGAGGACCCCAAGGCGTCCACGCTACGCGTCGTGGTCTTCGGCTCGGATCGGATTTCGGGGAAGGTGGCTCGGGCCTACAGCAACCTGCGGTAGGAGCCGGACCTGGGGGGGCCTCGCTCTGCCCTGGGGGAGGGGGTGGAGGCTGTGGGCTGAGGGCCCGAGAGGGACCACTCTCTTCTCCTCGCCTTCTTCTCACCAGGCAGCTGGAGAACAACCGCCCACTCCTCACACGGTTCTTCAAGCTTCAGTTCTTCTACGTGCCCGTGAAGCGAAGCCACGGGACCAGCTCCAGCGCCTGCCCCGCCCCTGCCAGCCAGACGCCCCCTCTCCCCACAGACTCCCCGAGGCACCCCAGCCCTGCGGTACGTCGTCCCGACCCCGGGGCCACGCGCCCTGGGAGCGCAGGCCCAGGGTCCCGAAGGGGGGCTCGTGAGAAGTGGCCGGGAGCAGTCACCGCCGCTAGGGGGCGCCTTCTCCTGCTTGAGCCTCGCTCCGGGGGAGAGGGGGGTAGCCCCTGCCCTGCACGTGGGGGCGGCACTTGGCTGCGTGACACAGGCTAAAACTTAGACTCCTCTCGGGGCGGGGAGGAGCTCTGGTTGGGGCTGCAGATGCCGCCGGGGGCCGGCGGGCTGGAATGATTCTCGCCCCCTTGCCCCAGGAGCTGGAGAGCACCAACGACATCTCCCACTACCTCGGCATGCTCGACCCCTGGTACGAGCGCAACGTGCTGGGCCTCATGCACCTGCCCCCCGAAGTCCTGTGCCAGGTACGCGGCCCCCGCGGGGGACGAGGGAGCATCGGCTGCAGTCACACAGCGCTGCTCGGAGCCCCTGGTTTCGGGGGATCCGGCTTGAGGCCTCCAGGGAGGACCGGGGTCAGAAGCGCGACTGAGCCCAGACTGAGGGCAGTGACAGGGAGGGTCCCAGAAGGGTCCAGGGGACCTCCCTTCCTCACCTCCCGGCTTTGTCCAGCTCCCCGGGGGCCCTGGTGTCGGGCGAGGGGGCCCCCGGAGGCTGGGCTGTGGGCCGTCCCCCAGCCATTCATTCTGTGTCCCGCTTTGATCCCACCATCCCCTTCCGCGGCTCTGTCTGCCTCTGTCTCCGTATGTGTGCGTGTGTCCGTCTCCCCCCACCCCCGCCCCCGCGTCCCCTCGCTGCCTCGCCCGCTCTGACCGGCCTCGCCCCCCGCCCCGCAGCAGTCTCTGAAGGCGGAACCCCGGCCCCTGGAGTGCTCCTCGGCCCAGCTGCCCATCCTGGCGGACATGCTGCTCTATTATTGTCGCTTCGCTGCCCGGCCGGTGCTGCTGCAGGTGTATCAGGCAGAGGTGAGGATGCCCTGCTGCGGGCAACCCGCACCCCTGCAGCCAGCAGCAGAGCCCCAGGGGGAGGGGCATCCGGGAGGGCCCCACTGATGCCGGCCCTCGCCCTCTGCAGCTGACCTTCGTCACCGGGGAGAAGATGACAGAGATCTTCATCCACTCCCTGGAGCTGGGTCACTCTGCCGCCACGCGTGCCATCAAGGCTTCGGGTGGGTACTTCCTGAGCCCCGGGGGAGATGGGCCCTGGGGGGCGGGGGCCTTGGGCTCTGGGAGGGCTCCCGGAAACAAGAGGGAGTGAAGGTCTGTCTGTGTGCCACAGGTCCTGGCAGCAAGCGTCTGGGCATCGACGGGGACCGCGAGGCCGTCCCTCTAACACTACAGATTATTTATAGCAAGGTGAGGCTGGTGCTGGGGCCGGGTTCCTCGGGGGCCTGCTCCTGACCCATCCTCACCCCTAGTCAGCCCCCCTACATCCCCGGGCCCCCAGTCTTTTGGCTGGGAGGCTGCAGCAGGCTCCCCTGGCCAGAAGGGGAGGGAGTGCACATCCTTCTCTCCTTCGGCCTCCAAAGCCACCCTCCCACCACCACCACCAGTGTGCTCTCCCCCCACCCACCCTGTACTCAGCAGATCCCATGAAGTGTCAGGGCCTGGCTGCCGGGGCGAGGGTGAGGGGGGCAAGGGTGAGGGGTCCAGGGGCACAGTGAGGGAGAGCCCAGTGTCCACGGGCCTTGCGTGCCTAGCTGGGTGCATGGGCAGTGGGTCCGGTGTCAGAAGGGAGCGAGAGGATTGGCAGGGGTGGGCATGGGTGCTCCGAGCTCTCGTGCCCTCTCATCCACGAACCAGGCAGGCCAGCCACCTAACGTTCCCCCCCCCCCCCCCCGGAGTCATCAAGGCCTATACCGGGGTCAGGGATCAGGGGTCGGGGGGCTCTTGGTGCGGAAGCGAGCGGGTGACAGCTTCCCGGGGGGTGCCAACTCCCTGTGGCTGGAGGGCCTGGGGGGCCTCCGGCTGAGAGGGCCTGGCTCGTTTCCAGGGGGCCATCAGCGGCCGAAGCCGCTGGAGTAACATGGAGAAGGTGTGCACCTCGGTGAATCTCAGCAAGGCCTGCCGGAAGCAGGAGGAGCTAGGTGAGCGGGCGGCGGGGCGCAGGCGGCGGCGGGGAGGGACCCCGAGCCTGGCCTGAGCCGCCCCTGCCCCTCAGACTCCAGCATGGAGGCCCTGACGCTAAACCTGACGGAGGTGGTGAAAAGGCAGAACCCCAAGTCCAAGAAGGGCTTCAACCAGGTGAGGACGCCCCTCTCCCTGCCGCGGCCTTCGGGAGACCCTCGCGCGGGGGGGCGCCGGTGTGTGCGCATGCGCGGGTGCGGGTGCGGATGCGGGTGGGAGGAGAGGCGGGCTCGGGGGTACGGCTTGGGGTGCGCACAGGGTCGGGTGACCTGCGCGCGGATGTGTCTCACTGTGGGGCCCCGGGCCTTCTCCCGGGGGGCACGTGTTTCTTCCCGACTCGGGGAGGTGGTGGCCGGAGAGGAGGCAGGGCCGCAGGGAAGCTGCCGGGGTGGCTGGGGGGAGAGGGCCGCCCAGGACTGGCGGGTCGCGGGCTGATGGGGGCCTTGCTTCCAGATTAGCACGTCACAGATCAAAGTGGACAAGGTGCAGATCATCGGCTCCAACGGCTGCCCCTTCGCCGTGTGCCTGGACCAGGATGAGAGGAAGATCCTGCAGAGCGTGGTCCGGTAGGAAGGGGGAGCCCAGGGAAGGGGCCTAGGACACCGGAAGGAGCTGCAGGGACGAGGCGGGTGGGGAGCCTGCCCTTACTCCCGCCTGCCCCGCAGGTGTGAGGTCTCCCCGTGCTACAAGCCCGAGAAGAGTAGCCTCCGCCCCCAACCCCAGAGGTCCCCCGACCCGCCAGCCCAGGCCGCGCCCGACCTGTGCTCCCTCCTCTGCCTGCCCATCATGACGTTCAGCGGAGCTCTGCCCTAGTGGGGCCCTCACCAGCCGGGACAGGAAGCCGCGGGCAGGCAGCCTCCGCAGAGGGCCTCCGCACACGGTGGCTGCGAGGGTCTCGCTCCCCGTGGGGAACTGGACGGCCCTCTGTGGGATCAGGCCCTGCTGTGGGCCCTGCAGCGGACAGCGGGCAAGGGGTCGGCGGTTTCTGGGCCCTCGGGGCTGTGGCTGGCCGCACTGCCCCCCGGATTCCTCACAGTAGAGAGGAGGGGGATGGGTGAGCTGACCTCCAGAGGCCCTGGCCACTGGCGTGGTCTAAGATCCTTTCTAGAAAGATCTGAGGTTCTGGTGCTCTGAGGTGTGGTTAAGGCCTCCTCTCCCAAGCCTTGGCCAGGGCCCCACCTTAGTTTGTCAAAGTCTTGGGGAACCCTTGGGGAACTGACTGGGGTCATTCCCCTCTACTCTGGGGTTCAGGTGGTAGAAACAAGGTTAGGAGTTTCTTCCCAAACCTTCAGTACCACACCCCGCCAACCACCCATCTCTCTCTCTCTGTGTCTCACAAGTTCCCTGGGTCTTCTGGAAAAACAGCACTAATATGTTACCTGTCTACTCTCAGCCCCTGGGAGCCCCTTTCTGGCTCTGAGAGCCTGGGGTTCAGCAGCAGTCCGGTTACCTTCTAGCTCGGTGACCAGAAGGAAGGGAATTAGCATCTCCGAGCCCCCAGGTCCTCAGCACTAAGACCTTCAGGGGTTGAAATGAAATCGCCAGCTAAGAGCCTGGCCCAGTGGCCGGCTGTCATGGCTGGTGCTCAGTACGGATGAGCGGCCTCATCCTTAAGGGCTGAGTCCCCCCGCCTGGCACTGGGACACCCTCACGGCCTCTGGGATGCCCTTCATGCTGCCTCGAGGCAGGACCGAGACTGAGAGGGTGAGGAGTTGTTAGGTTCACCCTCCGAAGGAGGAATGGCCTTGGCGAGGGTAAGAGGAGGGTTGCACGGGTGCCCCCCAGCCCTCGCCGACTTCTCTCCTGGGTTGGGCCCCATGAACCCCGCTCCCACGTCATGCCTTAGGCTGGTGCATATGGAGGCTTCCAGCCCCAAAGTTCACGGATCCCATTCTGGCACCTGGGCGGGATCCTGGAGGGGTCTAGGGAGAGCCTGGCCTCCAGGGGCTTCGTGCCCGGCTGGGGGAAATGGGTCATGGTACGTGAGAGCCAAAAGCACAAAGCTGTCGGGTCTGAGTGGTTTGGAAGCTGGAAGCAGATGTGGGCTAGGGTGGCAGGGGGGCGAGCAAGGCCGAAGATCAGGATTCAGATGGTACAGGTGGAGAAAGTAGCCATGGGAGATGATCACATCCCTTCCAGAGCCCCTCCGTCCCCTCCTTTTCCTGCTTCACCCGGCTCCAAAGGTTCGGGCTTACAGGAGCCCCCGAACCCCAGCCCTGACTACTCACCACTGGAGAGAAGTGACCAGAGCTGGCTCCTCCCCTGTCCTCACCATCTGGACTTGCTCTAGGCTCCGAGAGCGGTCGGCCGTAGACCTTCCATAGTCTTCTGTTGTACGAACAGGTTACTACATGATAAACCAATATCCAAGAATGAACGAATAGAATTTAATATAATGTTCAAATAAAACTTGATTCGTCTCCTGTTTCTTGACCCCCGGTTATTTTGCTGCGTGACGAGTAAAGTGCTAGTTGCTTCATTAACATAAAGCAGTTCACGTGCAGCGGCAGCAATCAGATTCTTGGGGGATTGTTCTGTTTATCTCTTTGTAAATTTTCCTCTCTATGGGAAATGTATTTGTGCTGGAATTTTCTCTGACGCTATTCCACTGAAGCCTCATCGCGTTGCCGCGAAGAGGAGAAGGGAACTCATTGCTGGCCCCTCTGGACGTGGGGCTGTTCTTGGGCTTGGCTCACAGGGAGGGAGAGAAGAGAAGGTGAAGATGGAAAGGATGCGGGGACACACCTGTGACTTGGGAGAAGCAGGTCAGCATCGGGAAAGCAGGAAAGCAGGTCAACATCCTAGCATGCCAGCTCAAGTCCTAGGCATGGAGGAAGAAGGAGCCGTGAGACGCTCTCGCTCTGCACAGCTAGCAATTGCCGACAATAAAGCACACCGAACACCCGGTGGATGAAAACTGTGATCCCTTACTCTTGCTCATGCATCTACAGGACCTCCAGGGATCACTCGATCTAGGTGGGGCTCAGAGCGGCTTGGCTCCAAGCTGCGGGTTAGGTTCAGGTCTGCCCCGTGGGTCTCACAGGCACCTTGGGCCAGCACGGTAGCACGAGAGGGGCCTCCTAGGGCCTGGGCCTGGAACCGGTAGGGTGCCTTCTCTATCAAAATTCAATTAACCCAAATCAAGGAAACACATTGACCCATAGATTTAATAAACTCAGCAAATCTGACAGAGGAGAAAAACAAAATCATACTTTCACTTCTGATAGTCTTCCCAAAATCTCATAGCCACCGTCTGATCATGAGGAAAGTATCAGACAAATCCAGATTGTGGGACATTCTATAAGAGATTCTGGCTAGTACTCCTCCAGTAAGTCAGTGTCATGAAAAATAAGGAAGGGCTGAGAAACTCAAAAGCCAAGGAGACAGGGAACCTGAAAACTAGATGCAACGTCGTACTCTGGATTAGATTCTGAAACTGAAAGAGGATATTAATGGAAAAACTGAAGAAATCCCTATAAAGTCTGGAGTTTAGTTTTTTAACACACACACACACCTCACTGTAAGACTCCTGGAAGAAAAAAAGGTAATGAGAAAATCTTAAAGACAGCCAAAGGAAAATATATATATATTTTATCTTCAAAAGATCAATAATTAAACTGAGAGTTCCCTTCTTTTTTTTTTTTTTTTTAAGATTTTATTTATTTATGAGACAGCACAAGCAGGGGGAGCAGCAGGCTCCCTGATGAGCAAGAAGCCTGATGTGGGACTTGATCCGAGGACCCTGGGATCATGACCTGAGCTGAAGGCAGATGCTTAATTGACTGAGCCACCCAGGCATCCTGAAAGCTCCCTTCTCAACAGAAACATCGGAAGCCAGAAGACAATGAAATGACATCTTTAAAGTGCTGGAAAAAATTCACTCTAGAATTGTCCAATGATTTTTTTTGCACGCTGCTCACAAGAGACACCCTTTAACTATGAGAACACAGAAAGTCTGAAAACAAAATGATGGAAAAGCAACACCATACAAACCTGACCCAAACAACTGGCGGTTTTACACTAATATCAAACAAAGATTTTAAGGCAAGAATAAAAAAAAAAAAAGGGGGACATTTTCTAAAGATTGAAGAGTCAATCCAACAAAACCATATCACAATTATAAATCTGTATGCATGCAATAACACATCTTCAAACTATAAAGCAAAAATTGACAGAATTAACGTCTCCACAACCGTAATGAAGGACTTTATTACACTTTTCTCAGTAGCTGACAGAACAAATAGACAAAAAGTAATAGAGATATAGAGGATCTGGACAACACAATTAACACATTTGATCTCATTGAAATAGAACGCTGCCCAGCCACAAAATTCACATTATCTCAAGTACAACTAGAATATCAAATTTCAAATGATTGAAATCAAAGGGAGTATATTCATCTCAAAAAGATTGAGGAAGAAACGTATAAATCCTAAAGAAAGGAGGAGAAAGGAAAGAAGTGTAAGAGTATAAATCTATGAATTAGAAAACCGATGTACTAGGGGATAATGCCCTATCAAACAAATTCTCAATATCATTGTGAAAAAAAGGACATCTCTACAGATCCTATGTACACTAAAAATACAATGAAAGGATTTATAAGTTCACCAATAAGCCTGGCAGTTTGGATAAGATGGAGAAGTTTCTCGGAAATACAGTTTGTGAAAGAAATGGATTTCCTGGATAAGCAAGTATATATTCAAGAAATGGCGACTGTTGTTTTCTTAACTATACTGCCAAACAATGGTTCTTTTTGCTGCCCCCATACTTATGCGTATTTCAGGATGTCATAGAGTTGCAACCATACAGTAACTATCCTTTTCAGATTGGCTCACCCACTTAGCAATATGTATTTAATGTTCCTCCTTGTCTTTTCATGGCCTCACAGCTCATTTCTTTTTGTTGCTGAATAATATTCCATTTTATTGATGTGTTTGCTTCTTCACTCGCAGATTGAGGGCATCTTGGTTGATACCAGTTTTTGGCAATTATGAATAAAGCTGATATAAACATTCATGTGCTGGTTTTTGTGCGGACATATGTTTTCAGCTTGTTTGAGTAAATACCAAGGAGCACAATTGTTCCATCATAAGGTTTAAGTATATTAAAAAAAAAAAAAAAAAGCCAAGCTCTTCCGAAGTGGCTATGCACTTTTGCATTCTTATCAAATGAATGAGAGTCCCCGCGGTTCCAACATCCTCATCAGCATTTGGTGGCATCGTGGTTTTTGGATTTTATCTATTCTAATGGGTACATAGTGATGATATCTCGTTGTTTTAATTTGCAAGTCCCTAGTAACTGCAACATTGAGTACCTTTTCATGTGTTTTTATGTGAATATCTTCTTTGGTGGGCTCTCAGATCTTTTGCCCATTTTTTAATGGGGTTGTTTGTTTTCTTCTTATTGAGTTCTAAGAGCTCTTTGTATATTCTGGATACCGGTCTTTTATCAGATACATGCTTGACAAATATTTTCTCCCAATCCGTGGCTTGTCTTTTCATTCCTCTTAACAGTGATGCCTTTTTCAGAGCAAATGGTCTTAGTTTTTTTTTAATGACGTCCAATTTATCGATTTGTTCTCCTCTGACAGCTTGGAGCTTCCTCCGTCTGGTCTTCCACTTACAGACGCACTGGTCTGTCATCATCCTCAGACCTTTCCCTGAGGTCCCTGACATCCAAGTCATGCCTCCTCCAGGGGACCAGCTCTCCCAAAACCCCCGGGGCAGGGAATGCCTACATCCCCTTCAGTCTGCTCAAAGCAGAGGTAGCAGAGCTGTTTCCAGCCCCTTCACAGAGGTGTGTGTGGACCCCACCTGCCTGGTGCCTGCCCAGGGCTTCGGGCTCCCCTCCCCCACTCTCACGCCCACCACCCTCTCCAGCACTGGGATCCAGCACTGGGATCCAGCACTGTTGCCCTGGGGGTGGCGGGTGGGGGCTTCTCCCTCCTTTCCCATCTCTGAATCCCTCTATTTCTTCAGCCCTGCCAATAAAATCAGGGTAAAGGAAGCCAGCTATTCTGGCAGAGGCTGTCCTCCCCCACCCTCTGGGGACAGAGACAGGCAGGTGGCAGACTGTCCCCACTTGTGCCACTTTCTGTTCCTTGCAGCAGGCATATGTGCGTCCCAGCTCAGACCACAGTCCCCTGTGTCTCGGTCTGCTCAGGCTGCCATCACAAATGGCATAGAGTGGGCGAACAACAGACATTTATTTCCCACAATCCAGAGGTTGGGGCATCCAAGATCAAGGTGCCGGCACATTCTGCGCCTGGTACGATCCCACTTCCTGCCTTGCAGACGGTCCCCTTCTCCCTGTGTCTTCACATGGTGGAGAGAAGAAGCTCTAGCATCTCTTCCTCTTCTTAGGACACTGGGGGTCCCCCCACATGACATCATCTAGCCCCAATTATCTCCCCAAGTCCCCGTCTCCTAATTACCGTCACATTGGAGGGGCAGCATAGGAATTTGGGGTGGACCCAAACATCCAGTCCATAGGACCCCGCGACTCAGAGTGTGGTCACTGGAAAGGTGGCTGGGGCCACACCAATCACCTGCACACGGGCCTCCATGCATGGGGTGAGGTGCCCGTTGGAGGAATCTCAGAAACGCAGGGCTTGGCAGGCTGAGCCTCCTAGTCATTGCAACCCGACCAGGAAAATCTCCACTGAATGTCAAGCTAGCACAAAATGAGGTATTACCAAATACTTTACAGCGCTTACTGCCCACGTGCCAAGCACTGTCCACGAGCTTTACAGACCTCTGTTATCTTGCTCATGCCTCCCAACAGCCCCGTGGGGGGGGATACTATTAGACCCATTTTACAGATGAGGAAACAGACACTAAGGAACTTGCCCGAGGTCACAGAGACAGCGGAAAGGAGAAACCAGGATTCAAGCCCACATCGCTGAGTCCCAGAGTCCCCGCTCTTAACCACTAAGCGAGGCTGCTCCCTCAAGCTGCTAATGTCAGAGTTGGGGAAACTGAGGCCCGGGAAACTCAAGTTCACGCAGCTCTCCGAGAGGGCTGGCTTCATTGTCACGGACTTCTGCAGCCCTGATGGTTTCAAAATGGAAGCTAGGGTCTTCGCACACCCCCAGGAATGGGGGTGGGTGCGAAAGTGGGTGGGGAGGGGAAGCTGAGGCCCGAGTGGATTGGCAGGACTCCAGACAAGCCTGTATCCTCCACTGCGGAGTGGGAAGCAGTCAGGAAGGAGGCCCTCTGTGGAAGTGCTCTAGGCCCAGGAGCTGGCCCCAGGGGGTCCCGAGACCTGGGGAAGTGGGAGGGGCAGGAGGGGACAGAGCAGCCCTACCCCACCCCCACCCAGCACAGAGGCCTTCTCTGAGCAAGACTAAGCACAAGTCTCAAGGCCAGAACCAGAACCAGGATTGTCATCAGGGGAGGAAACTGCGACCCAGACAGGAAGAGGGGCCTGGGCAGCTAGAGGAAAGTTCAACAGAGCCCAGCCAGACCCCTTTTGGGAGTGTATCTGTGCGCCTGAGTGCGTGTGCGCATGCGCATGGGGGGCGGACAGTTGGCACGGATAATAAAGGGTTGGGGTCTTTGCGTTTTCTCAACGATCCTAGTCAACCCCAGCCCCCCTGACCTCCAGCTTTGTTGCCCTGCTGGCCTGTCCTTATTCCTAGTAGGAATTCATGTCCAAGAACACAGCGACTGTTATAAGTCTTTTCTACAGACAAGAGGCTCCAGGCCCCTCCACATTCAGGGCAGCACTCAGACCCGCTCCCCAGCTCGGCTTCTCCAGCCCCCGCCCTGCCTGAGGACAGGGGAGGTGTGGGGAGACCAGACCCCGCCCCAGGGCCGCCCCGGGGGGGCTCTCTCCGCCCCTGCCCCGCCGCCCCAGAGGGGTCTGGGAAGGACGACAGGTGCACTGACCAGGAGAATCCTGGGGAGGGAAGTTTTCTTCCCCACCTTGAAGGCCAGTGTGTACAAGGGGGAGTGGCTGATTTTATCTGCGTCTCGACCTGTGTCAGTGTGGTGCTGGGCCAGAAAATACGGACATTGACATTTAAGAAATTGATCTTTAGGTACGGATCTTTCACGCTCTCCAAGTACACAAAAGCCAGTGGAAGATCAATTTGCATAATCACCCCAGGCCACAGCGATTATCACTGGGTGGAGAGGAAAAAGATACTAGGAAGGCGGGGCTGAGGGCTCCTTTTTACTCTGTATACTTCTGTAATATGAGTGTTTTTGTAATGAAAATATATCTGTGAGTGGCTTAAGTAATGTTTTGAAACACTAAAATTAAAAAAAAACAACAAAACACGTCGATGTTACAACCAGAACTCCCTCTTTTTTCAAAAATAAGAAGAATGTCTGAAAGAATGAGTGGATGGATACAGAGCACAAGCCCGCTTCCTACAACTACCGTCCCCCCGCCCCAACTCTAGTCTTAATTCTGCAAGCACACTCACCCCACAGGACAGCCCTGCCAGAGAGAAGGATGGAAATTCCCCGACACTGTACTCTTCTGCCTCTCCACACTCACAGCTGAGACTACTAGCTGCTAACAGGGTCCGAGGTGAAACTGATGCCGCTGATTCTGGGACCGCACGTGGCGGACCACTGCTTTAAAGCATGATGTCATCCTCTGCCCCCGCTTCCCTGGGCCGTGACTCTAAGGGCTGGAGGGAATTCTCTAGAAGCAGAGGTGCATGTCATGTCCCTGCGTGAGTCTTCCCGGAGTGGGGATGGGAGCCAAGGAGGACTTGGACCCGAAGGTCCTCCCTCGGGAGCTGCCGGAAGCCCTGGTTCAGGTCCCACCCCCACCACATAGGTGAGCCATCTCCATAACTGTCCCAGCTTGTGAGGTGGCCGTATGCATGGAGTAAGGTGTGCTTCCATCACACCTCTCTTCTGGTCTGTGTACCTCTCACGCCTTTCTCACCAAGCAGAAAGCCATTTGGTTTTGGGTGTTGTTCGTGAGTTTTGGGGATATAAAGCTGGAGTCAGGGGTCAGGATGAAGGTATAGTGCCCTTTTAATGACTTTTTATTTACTTGAGAGAGAGCACAAGCAGGGGGAGCAGCAGGCAGAAGCAGACTCCCCACTAAGCGGGGAGCCCGACACGGGACTCGATCCCAGGACCCTGGAATCATGACCCAAGGTGGATGCTTAACCGATTGAGCCGCCCAGGTACCCGCTCTGAGTGCACTTCTAAGAGGACTTCACTTTGTGAAAAAGTCTGGGCGGGAGGAACCAGGAGTGTGTGATTCAGAGTCGCTGGGGGAGAGAAGAGAAAGCAGAAAAACCCCTCCACCCTATCCCAGCCCCCCAGTCCAACAGCATGGCACGGACCAAGGGCATCTGGACAATAGAAATATCCATGAGGGGGATTTTTATTTGTATAGTTTTTAATTTAAATTCAATTTAAGTAATATACAGTGTATTATTAGTTTCAGAAGTAGAATTTAGTGATTCGTCAGTTGCGTAGAACACCCGGTGCCATCACATCACGTGCCCTCCTTAATGTCCATCCCCCTGTTACCCCATCCCCCACCCGCCTCCCCTCCAGCAACCCTGCTTGTTTCCTATAGTCAAGAGTCTCTTATGGTTTGTCTCCCGCTCTGCTTTCATCTTATTTTATCTTTCCTTCCCTTCCCCTTTGTTCCTCTGTTTTGTTTCTTAACTTCCACTTATGAGTGGCATCCAATGATATTTGTCTTTCCCACGGAGGATTTTTAAATCGCTTGCTAAGAGACGCGTACACACTTTTGTCATTCTTGCCCTGTAATCTTCAGTAAGACCTACATTGCTTATTGGGATTTTCTGTGGGCGGATTCCTTAGAAAACGACAAGAGCTGATGAAGTCTGCATTTGCTGCTTGAGCTTCCTGAGACAATTCCCACAGGTGGAGATGGAGTGAGGACGTAGGTGACCCTGGGTGTCTTGTATCCAAAGCAAACAATCTTGAGTGACTCCAGTGCCCTGATCCCAGATCCCAGCGCTGATCCCCTTGCCACCACTTTAGCAAGAAGATTTAATGTAATGTGTTTAAAAGTTAAAAATATGATTTGTTTAAAGCTCTTGGCTTCTTCGTAATGGACAGGCAATGATACCAAGTATCTCCGTGAATAGCAGGGGCTGGAGGGAGTCTTTTTGCAACATTGGTGCAGATGGGAAACCTAGTCACCGCGCACCCGGAAAAGAGATTCAACCCTAAGAAGAGCTTCTGGAGAGGCAAGATGTCCCTGGGATCAGTCAAAAGGGCAGTGCCATCCCACCCTGGTGATGTGTGGGTGGTTCAAGGGACAGATAGGGGCCCTCCGTCCTTCCTCTCCCCCTCCTCTTCACTCCTCCTTGTTTCTGGCTGCCTATGGCGCAGCCCCTCCTTGCAAGTGACAGCTCTGCGGCTGTCCATGGTCACCAGGCAGCCCGTGGCTACCACACCCCGTGTACGGGTCAAGACGTTAGCTGTTGAAAGAGGAGAGCTCGGCCACAGGAGGCCCCATCAGCTTGTGATTTCCGATTCAGTTAGACGGAAGCTGATAAGGAGAGGGGGCTGCCCACTGTGGCCACACTGCCTGGGGCTGCTGCTGAGTGTCGGTCATGTAGGGGTGGAGTCCCTGGTCCTTATCCTGTGCTGGACTTACTCAGTGCCCTCATTCACTCCCTCATCCATCCATTCATTGTATTTAATGAGCTAAACATTCTCTTAACAGTCTCTTATCCTGGGACGGATAGGATAATGAATAAGACCTAGCCTCTGCCTCCCGGGGACTTAGTCGGGGAGGGTGGACAGATGAGGCAGAACTCAAAGACAAAGATATGAGCTAGAATATGATTCCAGTCACGTGAGGGGTGCAGAAAAGTACATATGGCAGGGAGACGGAGCCACAGAGCAAATGATTTAAATTTCTGGACTCTTATTTTTTATTTATTTATCTATCTATTTATTTATTTATTTTTAAGGCACTCTTCTGTAGAACCCGTTCAAATCTTGGCAGAAAAAAAGACCTGTTGCTTCTTTTTTGCAAAGGAGAAACCCAAGCGACAGAACTCCAACTCAAACCGTCTTACTGAAAAAAGGCGGGCGAGAGAATGCATTGAGTCATGTAGTCGAACAATTAGGAGTAGATCCAGGCATCAGGGTTTCAGGCGTGGCTGAATCCAGGTGTTCATACTGCACTGTCAGCAATTGGTCTCTCTCCAGGACCATCTACCATTAGGCCAAATCAGTTGAGAGCATAGAGTCTGTGAGCTTTTCAAAGGTCTAGAAGGGTGTTGAAGATTTCCCAAAATATTGCTTGGCTTCAAAGTGTAAGAAAAAAAAGAATGTGAGGAGCTACCAACGGGTCCATACCTTGGAGGTGGTCTGCTCCCTGGCACTGCTCTCTCCTAATTGCCAAGGTCAGCAGATGCTTTCATCGGCCTCCTCACCCGTGTCCTCTCTGCAGTCTTTGACGCCGCTGACTGCCATGTCCTTGACACCCTCCCCTCCCCGAGCTTGCACAGAACTCTGCTGTCCTCCAGGCTCTCTGACTTGTTTTTGTTCTTTTCTGTTGGAGCCGGGAAGACTGAAAGGGACCCCACAGCACATGCTCCAGCCCAGAGCTCAGGGGTGCCTGGACCACTATGGAGCTGCCGGTGTCCAAGACTCCTGGGAAGGGTCACAGTGACGGGATGAAACCCAGGCTTAGGATCAAGAAACCACCAAGTTGAGACGGGCCTTCCTAGTCACACCAAAGAGTCTGGCTGTTCTCCTAAAGGTAATAGGGAGCCATTGAAGGCTGTACTGGGGACGTAATGTGATCAGATTTGTGTTTCAGCACCAGAGAGGGGCCTTTGGCTGGGAGGTGGAGGCGGAATCAGGCTTCTCCAGTCATTCAGGAGGAGGACAATGGTGGCCTGATGAAGGGGTGACAGCCATGGGGGTGGAAAAAGGGGACAATTTACGGCATAGGACTTGGTTCCATTTAAATGGACCAGGTGAGGGAGAGGAAGGTGTTGAGGCTGACACCCGAGTTTCTGATTCTGAGATGAGGAGCAGAGAGGTGGGTTTGCAGGGGGTGGGGGAAGACAGCCTGGTTTGTTCATGTTGAGCTGGAAATGCCGGATGACCCTCGGGCCATCAGTGACTGGGCAGGGACAGCGGGGCTGGCATGTCTGGAGCTTGTGAGAGAGGTCAGGGCTCCTCCTGGCATCACGGTCCGGTCAGCACGGAGGGGGGGTGCTCTCTGGAGGTGCCCCCTCCTGCCCCCTCCAAAGAAAGAACCCCCAGTGCTGAGGGGTGACCACAGAGCTTCTGCAGAAATCAGCTTCAGTGCAGGATGTGTTCTGGGAGGAGCTTTGAAGGCCACGGGGAAGGGGAAGGAAGAGGAGGGGACAGCGCCGGGCCTGGGCGGCACGGCGCCTGTCTCTGCAGATCCGGAGGCTGCCGCGGAGACTAAAGTCATCGGGGTCTCCGGTGAGGGCAGCCTCCCACGGGCAGGACTGTGGGGAGCCCGTCAGCAGAAAGAGTCAGGGGAACCGAGTTCCTCCCGAACCAAGGTAGGTGCTGGCTGGGGTATAAGGTGTCCAGGGAGGAAGCGGGGCGGGGGGGTGGGGAAACGCAGATTGGAGCAGAGCAGATGGAGGGGCTGGGAGGAGGGATGCTGGCCGGGAGCCCTCGAGGGGCTGAGACGCCCCTGGCTCTTATGTAGCAAGCCTTTCGGGGAAGGGTTACCAAGATATGGAGGCCGCTAGGGGCACTGGGCCAAGTTATAATCGTTTAACTCCTTTTCACAAGAAGAAGGGACCCAGGACCCATGAGAGGACCTCTTCTTTCCTCCCCGAATCCTGTAAGTGCCCATAGTAGCATAACGGATGATCCACGCGGGGCGCCGCCGAGTGTACTCACCGTCCTGCGGCTTCTCCCGACAAATGGCAGGTGGGCTGGGTACATGTTTTCGTGCCCGTTTCATAGCTCAGAGAGGTGAGGCAAGTCGCCAAGGATTGCAGAGCAGGCGAGCCATGCGCCGGACTCAGGGTCAGCCTTCTGGTCCCATCCGCACCCCTTCTGGGACATCCTCTGTCCATCCCTCTCTCGGGGAGGCAGGTGACCATCACGCTGGTCTGGCCGCTTCTCTCCGCACGCACAATCGAGCATCTTCTACCCGCGCCGCGCAAGGCCAGGTCTCCGTGCTCGAGCTGGTGTGGCGTTGAGTGTGGCACGAGTGACCGACAGAAAGTAAAGGGCGGGAGGGCCCTCGGTGAGGTGAGGCGGGTTCGTGCAGGTGACCTTGGGGCGTAGGATGGGGGCGGGGGGCTCTGCGGGAGGCGACACGTGAGCCTTGAGGGGCGGGGAGGGTCCGTGTGCCCAGGTGAGACGGCAGGCGTCCCAGTGGAGAACAAGGTGTGCAAACCCACAGAGCAGGGGACGGGGTGCGGAGGAGGGGATTATGGGAACGCGGAGGAGGGGATTATGGGAACGCGGAGGAGGAGATTATGGGAACGCGGAGGAGGGGATTATGGGAACGCGGAGGAGGGGATTATGGGAACGCGGAGGAGGGGATTATGGGAACGCGGAGGAGGGGATTATGGGAACGCGCAGCTCGCGACTCTGGCCGAAGAAACTGGAGCTCCTAGGGGGCTTGCAGGCGGGAGCCTCCTCCGCGCCTTCCCTTTCTCTGAGAGGTTCCTGAGCGTCCTTTCATTTAATCCTGGCAATAATCCTACGAGGTAGGTGCTATTATTAGCTCTCCTTTAAAGATCGGGAAACTGAGGCACAGAGGTTCTAAGCAATAGCCCAAGGTGTCACAGCAACAGAGAGCGTTGGAACCCAGGCAGTCCAAGCACCAAATGCCACCAGCCCAGCCACTTTGCCACACAGCCCCTCCCCGGGCCGTGCCTTGGCTGACTGTGGTGGCTGTGAACCTGGTGCCCCTGAGATTCCTCCCAGGCTTCCAGCCCTCCCCACCGCCCCCCGCAGAACAATGCTCTCCTTCCCCCACCCCCCACCGCCCAGACTGGCTCTCCCTCACATCCAGGTGTTTCCTCCCCAGCCAGGGGCAGACACAGCAGGGGAAACGGGCCTGCCCCATCCCCAGGGGACAGCTGGGAGCAGGGCCCCCAGGCCCCCGGGGCCTCGGGAATCTAGAAAGCCCAAGTGGGTCTCATGGGCTGAGGGCTGAGGGTGGATTCTGAGCTCAGCATTTCTGCTGTGAGTCCACTAATCACATGCTCTGAACCAAAGAACCAGGTGTGCTGTCTGGCAAGTAGGACTTTCTCCATGGAGCGCAAAGGTCAGAGCGCTGGGAATAGCATCTGTCCCCCAAACTCAGGGGGTTCTGAGACAGCGCTGGTGGGAGGAGAAGGAAGTGGGTCAGTGGCGGGCAGGTCCCTTCTCCCTGTGCCAGAGTCGCCGGCGGAGGACAGGTGGGCGGCAGAGCTGCCTTCTTGGGAAACTCGGTGTCTTCGTTCTCGGGTTGTAGACCTGGAGTGCTGGCCGCAGGTAGGGTGCGTGGGGGATTCTGTGTGAACAGCCTGGCGCAGGAGCCAGCAATGGGGTGGGGGTACTGGGGTGGGCAGGGGATCGTCAGAAGCCGGGGTCTTCATTGCTGGAACACTGGCCCTGAGTCGGGCCTCCCCAGATCCTCCTCTGAACCCTGCTTCCTTGAGCCTTTCCTGGAGCTAGAAGTCTTCCCCACCTTGTCCTGCACCAGCCGTGGGCTGGGAATGGCAGCAGGGAATGGGCTCCCGTTGGCGTCCCCTCCAGCCACCTCTGTGGTTCTGCGGTGGGTCCCGGGGCATGTTTCACCCCAAGGCCGTGACCAGCTGGCTTTTGCACCTGCTCTGAGGACTGTTGATTGCGAATGTTCTGTATTTAAGGAATGGTACCCTCTGAATCCCAACCCAGTCGCTCATCCTTTGTCTCTGATCTTGTTCCTACGTCAAGAATTGCGAAGCGCCTCAGATTTTCCCCTCCTTGTAACTATTCAGTTAGCCAGGCACAGTTTTACCGGCAGAAAACATACGACTCTAGATTCCGAGACGAAGGACTTGGTGACTCCTGGCCTGACAAGCACATGAGAATACGGTAGAGCATCGCAGGC
>CM052891.1:49217134-49254516 GCA_028534135.1 Potos flavus
TTTCTCCACATCCTCTCCAACATTTGTTGTTTACTCTCTTATTGATTTTGGCCATTCTACCTGGTGTAAGGTGGTATCTCAATGTGGTTTTGATTTGAATCTCCCTAATGGCTAATGATGATGAACATTTTTTCATGTGTATGTTAGCCATTTATATGTCTTCTTTGGAGAAGTGTCTGTTCATGTCTTCTGCCATTTTTTGACATGATTATCTGTTTTCTGAGTGTTGAGTTTGAGGAGTTTTTTATAGATCTTAGATATCAGACCTTTGTAGTGTCATTTGCAAATATCTTCTCCCATTCCATGGGTTGCCTGTTTGTTTTGTTGACTGTTTCCTTTGCTGAACAGAAGCTTTTTATCTTGATGAAGTCCCAAAAGTTCATTTTCGCTTTTGTTTCCTTTGCCTTTGGAAACATGTCTTGAAAGAAGTTGCTGTGGCCGATGTCGAAGAGGTTACTGCGGCCGATGTCGAAGAGGTTACTGCGGCCGATGTCGAAGAGGTTACTGCCTATGTTCTTCTCCAGGATTTTGATAGATTCCTGCCTCACGTTGAAGTCTTTTATCCATTTCGAGTTTATCTTTGTATATGGTGTAAGAGAAAGGCCAAGTTTCATTCTTCTATATATAGTTGTCCAATTTTCCCAGCACCATTTATTAAAGAGACTGTCTTTTTTCCACTGGATATTTTTTCCTGCTTTGTCGAAGATTATTTGACCATAGAGTTGCAGGTCCATATCTGGGCTCTCCACTCTGTTCCACTGGTCTATATGTCTGTTTTTGTGCCAGTACCATGCTGTCTTGGTGATCACAGCTTTGTAATATTTTTATTTATTTATTTGACAGAGAGCGAGCGAGAGAGGGAACACAAGCAGGGGGAGTGGCAGAGGGAGAAGCAGGCTTCCTGCCGAGCAGGGAGCCTGATGTGGGGCTTGATCCCAGGACCCTGGGATCATGACCTGAGCTGAAGGCAGACGCTTAACAACTGAGCCACCCCGGTGCCCCCAGAATACATTATAATTTCAATTCATTGAATTGGATCAGTGATATTTTATACTTTTAATATTTAATTTTTTATTGCACTAAAATAAACATATAAAAATTTCCATTTTAACATTTTAAAGTGTACAAATTTGGTGTCATTAAGTACATTCACAACATTGTACAATCACCACCATCCATTTCTAGAACTTTTCATCATCTCTGTACCCACTGAATAATAATTCCCCATCCCACCTTCCCCACAGCTCCTGGTAACCTCTGTTACACTTTCTGTCTCTGTGAATCTGCCTATTGTAAGTGCCTCATGTAAATAGAATCAAATAATATTTTTCCTTTTGGCCTAACTTATTTCACTTAGCCTGATGTTTTCAAGATTCATCCACGTCGTAGCATGTGTCCAAAGTTCATTCCATTTTAAGGTTGAATAATTTTCCATCATATGGATATACCACATTTTGTTTACCCATTCATCTGTTGATAGACATTTGGAGTATTTCCAATTTTTGGCTATTTTGAATAATGCTGCTGTGAACCTTGGTATGCAAGTATCTGTTAGAGTCCCTATTTCCAATGCTTTGGGGCATTTACCTAGGAGTGGAATTTCTGGGTCCTGTGGAAATCTATGTTTAACTTTTTGAGGAATCACTGTACTCTTTTCCACCACAGCTGTACCATCTCGAATTCCAAACAGCAATGCACCAGGTCTAATTTCTCCATATCCTTGTCAACACTTGCTGTCGTTTTCTTTTTTAAATAGCTGTCCCACTGTGTGTGGATTGCTTCGTCTATTTTTTAAACTATCTTTATTAGATTTTTCTATCAAGGGTAAGTTGGCTTTTTCAGAGAATCTTTCCTTGTTTACGCTTTTGAACAGTTGAAATAGCTTAACATTTCTCGTTGCTGGTTTGAGAGAAATTGTCAGAGGAACCATCTGAGACATATATCACCTTTTTTTTTTTTTAAGAGATTTGTTTATTTATTATTTATTTTAGAGCATGTGTGCCAGTGAGGGAGAGGCAGAAGGAGAGAGAGAATCTCAAGTACAGAGCCTGATGCAGGACTCGATCTCATGACCCTGAGATCATGACCTGAGCTGAACCAAGAGTGGGACACTTAACCAACTGAGCCACCCAGGCGCCCTGACATATATCATTTTTTAAGAGCTAATTTTTTGACAGCTCTCTTTATTTCTTCACTGATCACTAACAAAAGCAGTTTTCCTAACTCGATGGAGCCTTTTGTGTCATTTTTATTTCCCTAGAAAACCATGTGTGAGATATAGGGTTCATTTTTTTTTTTGCTACAAGTAAACATATGTCACATATCATATATACATACATATGTGATGTGCATTTATGTTATCTTTTCTAATCATTGTCAATGGCATATCACATTTTAATATTCATTTCTATGATTATCAATAGGTTACAATTATTCAGAGTACATTATATCTTATGCCATTGAGCATATATGACATTTACCATTCCTGATATTTTCTTATTGTTTTCTCTCTCTCTAAATTAGCTTTCTTGGGTATATTTTTATTCATTTATTCTTGGATTTGTTCAGAGTTCCTCTGCTTTTCAGTTTTGGAGTTTGTTGCTCTGGGAAGCAGGCTTTGGGGGGTCCCTCCGACTGGGGTCATGATGGGGCAGCCAGGGGTCATGGTATTTGAGAGCCAGATAATCTGAGTTCAGTGCCTATTCCTTTACTTGCCATCTCTTTGACCTCGAATCATTATTTAACCTCTCCGTGCTTCAGTTTCCCCATCTATAGAATGGGGGAGAAGATAGTACCTACCTTATAAGGTTAATACAAATATTAAAAATTCGATCATCTTAAAGTGTTTAGAAGAGTTCTCGGCACATAGCCAGCACCATAGAAGAATTCCTCCAATGCGTTAGAAGCCCAGGTCCCCTCGGAGCCTCTCCGTTCCCCCAAATATACTTTCTGTACCTTCCCACCACTCAGCTAACTGCCTTTTATTTTGCAGAACCACCTCTCTGCGGAAAAACAACCACTTTACTTTCCATTCTGCTGCCCGAGACAACCACATCCTCCTCACACATACCCCAGGCTCCCATGGAGAGCTCAGGTCAGTATGATGGGGGGCAGAGGGGTCTAGCATGCCCGGTTTCATCGTGGGGAAGGCCTCCCTTGCAGGTGAGAAGGCCCCCAGGGCAGGCAGACCCACCTTCACCTTCACCCAGACCCCCAGCTCAGCTGCCCCAATGCGAGAACATCTTGAGAGGTGGACATCCACACACTCGTATGAGCCCCAGCTGCTTACAGGTCACCGAGCTGGACGTTGGGGATAATGACAGTGAGAGCCAAGATCTATCACCAAATGTTTGCATTTATTTATCAAAAGCCTCTGTAGTGCTTATAATCTATCAAGTAGTGATAAAAGCACTTGACAAATAGTAACTCACTTAGTCTTCATAAAGACCCCATGAGATAGATGTTATCGTTGCTCCCATTTCGCAGAAGGAGAGAGTGAGACCCAGAGGGGAGAGGTATTGCTCCCAAGGCCATACGCAGATACCGTACAGTCAAAGCAGGATTTGACCCCAGCAATCTAGCTCCAGCGCTGTGCCCTTAATGATTTCACTGAGGATTGCCCTGTGCAGTCATCAGAAGGATTCGCGAGGTACAGTGTCAATGTAGTTGTCCTCGTTTTACTGAAGGGGAAACAGAGGCTCAGGTTAGGTAATTTGCACAAAGCTACACAGCTAGTAAGTGGCAGAACCAAGATCAGAACCAAGGTCTAGCTCATTCCCAAACCCAGACTCTTCATGCTTTATCAAGCCGGGACACAAGGAGAGATGCCCCTTTCCTCAAGATGTGTATCGCCAGTGGTCACCCAGGAAGTCCCACAGCACTTGTCATGAGACTTAGACCGTAATGCCCTTGAAGACCCCCATCCCAGGGAAGGGGAGGGCATGCCCAAGGCAAGTGCAACTACCTGGTTGTTACCATCCCTAAGACACACACACACAGCCTCACACAGCCAGAAGTTCCATCTGAATCAGGCAAGTCCGTGACTCCTGATGTTGAGATACTCTGGGTTGTCTCTAACCAGCTGGGGTTTGCACTGGGAGCATGGTGGTAGAGCCAGCCCTGTGAAAATCTAAATATTTCAAAACCAACTCACTTTGCCCTGACTTTAATTATAACAGTAGGCGCACGCCATGCTGTGTTTTAGGAAGAGAGGGGTGCCAATAAAGTTTCTTTGGACACAAGCAGTAGAAACCCCCAGGGCTCGTGTAATTGTCCAAAATAAAGAATGGCCAAGCCTTGAAGGAACAGCTGAAGCCCCAGGGCGGGGGACAGAGTGGACCCACGCCCGGGACGGGAGGAGGTGGCCAGTGACCTCAGCACTCCAGGCGTTCTTCCTTGCTGGCCATCACCGGCACAGGGTTCACTTAGACGGAGAGGGTCCACTGGCCAGCTGGTCCTGTGCCCACTCCAAGGCCAAGGCAAAGCAGGGCACCTGGGCCCCCGTCTCACCAGGACTACAATGAGCAGGGAGGACTGCCAGGCAGGGGAAACCACAGATACCTACCATTGAGGATATGACAGATGACCCCCTCCCAAATCAAATGGGCAGAAGGAAGCATCCCAAAATTAGGACACTTGCCCGGGAGCTCTGAAGAGGCATTTTCCCATCATGATCAGAACTGCAGTTGTGTGGGCTATCTTCCCAAATTGCAAATGTTTATAACCTTTCCCACCTTCCTATAGCCCTAAAGGGTTCTCATTATAGAGTTAAGAAGAGGGGCACTTGAAAAGTTAGGTACTTATTTTAAGGGATACAAACGAGCAATGTTGCAAAGACACCAAAGCTATGGTTACTTTGCCATCCCTGCAAATCCGAGCCTTTGTTCCACATGGGGGTACAGCGGATCGGGCATGGGATGGAAGAAAATCATGTTACTCCAGCTGATGGTATGTCTGGGTGCTGAGCCCAGATTTCAGTGAGCAGCTGAGATGCTGAGACCGGGGGTTTCCCAGGCAAGTCCTCGGCTCCGGTTAGAAGGGAAGTCCGTGAGGTCCAGATGCTCAGTATGTCAAGGTCAGAGAAAGGTCACCCTCTGAAGTGGAAACCAGTGTACCAGGTGACATCCATCTGTACAGAGCTAACCTGCCTAGGGGGTCCCAAGTCTGAATGGGAACACACATATGCCAGCCGCGTTCCTCTCAGTTGTTTCGTGGCTCTCCTGACATGAGGAAACGGGACCTGGGGTTAGTGATTTTATAGTGATTTTAAAAGAGAACAGTCCAGAAAGAGTTTGTTGGTATTTACCGTTTCCATCCCAGGGAGGGGGTGCTGATTTGGACGGGTGATATCCAGAAAGCAGAAAAGGACAATGCTTTTCAGTACTCCGGTTTGAGGGGAACATCCCTTGGAAATTACAAATTCAAGCTCTTTGGTAATAATTTTGTGGGTACCAAGTGACCTGAGTGACCCTATAACCCTTGCATCTGGATGGACAAATTCTACTCCTCAGCTAAAGAAGGCTAAGGAAGTACTGAGTTTGATTGTTCTACCAGCCTTCTCCGTTCTGATGCCTCAGTCCTCTGTGGGTGTGTTAGGAAGGGTGTCCTGCTGTATGCACACGTGTAGAATGAGATTTATCTTAAGGAATTGGCTCACGTTATTATGAAGGCGGGCACGTCCCAAGGTCTGCAGTTAGCAAGCTAGAGATCCAGGAGAGCCGGTGGTATAGTTCCAATCCAAAGGCAAGGAAAAAACCAATGTCCCAGCTGGAAGGCAGTCAAGCAGGAGGAATTCCCTATTATTTGGGAGGGGTGGGGGGTGGTGTCAGCTTTTTGTTCTCTTCAGGCCTTCTACTAATTAGATGAGGCCCACCCACATTAGGGAGAACAATGTTGACTCAGTCTAGTGGTTTAAAAACCTCATCCAAAAACACCCTCCCAGAGATACCCAGAAGAATGTTTGACCAAGTGTCTGGGCGCCCTGTGGCCCAAGCAAGGTGACACATAAAATTAACCATGACAAGTAGGTATGGGGTGACTTCAAGAAGACAAAGACGGGTCTACTTGGAAAAATCTGAGAAGATTGTATTCGTGTCATGGATGGACCCCAAGAGAATTAGAGCCCTGGTGTCTGCTGCCCAGTTCGCAGGGTCACATTTCTGAAGAACTGCATACCTATTGCAAAAGAAGCTAAGAAGCAGCAACAACAAAAATCAAACTTCCTCCGATTATATTCTTTGAATCTCCTCCCATCACCATGACAGCCAGGAATGAGCCATTCTGACCCCGTGACCTTCATCCTTAATGCAGGGACGATTGTCCTCTGTGAACTCTGAGCGTCTTGGCACGTGACTCCTTCCTTGACTAACAGGTCAGTTGTCCAGAACTCTCAGCGTATCACCTAAGACAGTAATTCCCACCCTAATTATCCGTTAGTCCTGGGGAGCTAGTAAAACAAACAAAAACAAAAACAAACAAAAACAAAACAACAACAACAAAAAACCCAAAACAAACAAACAAAAAACGTTATTAGTCCTTACTCTCAGAGATCTGATTTAAGCTAGTTTGGGGTGGGCTGTACGTTAGTGTTTTTTAAACCTTTCCAGGTGATTCTCCTGTGCAGCCAAGGTTGGGAAGGGGGGAAAAGGCAAACATCCTACAAGGATGTTTGGGAGAGATCTGATTCTGTCTGGGATCACAGGGCAACACAGAGCTGAAATGGCCATGTTGCTACCACAGCTTCGAACGGCCTGAAATCGAAGACTGGGCCTTGAACTACCTTGAGAGCTGGGACTCTTTTTCCAGGCAACTTTATCTGGGACCTCAGCTTTCGGCATTCAAAGCCCAGACACACACAGATAGACATGTTCTTCTCCCTTTTCCGGGTAAGCAGGTGAACATAAGGGGACACGTAAGGGTGCAGCTTTAGGGGAAGAGCATCTGCCAAAGAGAAAGGTCTCTTCCAGCATCTCTGTGGCCTTACACAAATCCCCTCTCCCCTCTGAGCCTCATTTGCCCAGCTACCAGATGGGACGAGAGTCTGCGAGGTCCCTCTGGGTCTGACTTCTGTGTTTGGAGAGACAATATGGGGCAGGAGTAAGAGCGCTTGACTCGGAATCTACAAAACAAAACAGGGAGAACTGTATTGCCCTCCTAAAGTCCCAGGGCTCTGCTCAGAACCCAGTGAGATAAGATTCCAGAAAATTCTCTGCATGTCCGCGAGTGTGTCAGAGAGGGCTAGCTGGTATACCAGGGACCCCGATGTCAGTAGATTAGCACAATAGACACTTGTGTCTCATATCACCATCCGGTCCGGGCTCCGGTGCTTCAGGGATGAGGCTCCTTCCCTCTCATGGCACCGTCTTCTCCAACACGTCTTCCAAGGTCACCAAGGAATAGGAAGAGAGAGGAGGAGGATAATACAGAGGATTTTTTAAAAAAGATTTTATTTACTTGAGAGAGAGAGCATGCACAAGCAGGGGGAGCTGCAGAGGGAGAGGGAGAAGCAGGCTCTCCGCTGAGCAGGGAGCCCAATGCGGGGCTCGACCCCAGGACCCTGGTTCATGACCTGAGCCGAAGGCAGAGGCTTTAACCCACTGAGCCACCGAGGTGCCCCCGTTTCTTTCTTTTGCTTAATCAAACCAAATCCAGCTTCAAGCTCTCATTTTCCAAGATCAGTTCAAATTCCAATGTCATTCGCTTGGGGTGCTTGCCCCCTGTTTGTGATCTCGTAAGCACAGGGGTTACAAAGTCTTCATGATGGGAAGAGGCTGTGTCTTCAGTCCATTGTAGCCGCCGCACCCCCCTCCCCGAACAGGTTAGCTGGGTATGCATGGTCCTTAGGGAGAGAGAGGGTTCCTTCAGAGACATTCTTGTGCTCTGGCAAAGGTGACCCAGGAGACCACGGTCATGGCCCTGAAGCGCCGAGCGTAGTGCTCACCTGCCTTCAGCTGAGCTCTCTGCCACCCCCCTGAGGCTGTGTCCCAGCCAGCCCCAATCTTTCTCATTCCCTGGGTCCCCATAACCCGGTGCTCTCACAGTCCTGGGGAATCCAGTCTCCTACCTCGGGTCGCCACTGTCCTCAGTAGCTACAAGCAGCAGCCTTCATCCCCATCCCTTTGAGGCAACCCAGCTTGGTTGTCTCAAACTCAAGGGGCCAGGTACAGGGTGTTGATGAGCGAAACAAGGAGAGGGGGCGCCGTGAAGACCCGGAGTAGCAGTGCCCCGTCTCAAGGGGGCCGCCCCTCCCCGGCCCGGTCGATTGCCACATGTGTGGAGAACGCACGCCTGGTGTCAGCAGACTTTCAAGGGATGCCAGAAACCCAAACTTTCATGCAGAATCTCCTGATTTGTACATGTTGGCAGCTGATTCGATTTTTTTTTTCCAAGACACTCTGCAAGCCCAAACAAAACACGTCTGCAAGCCAGATGTGGACCAAAGCCCGAGCGCTTGTTCCGGCCGCCCAGACTTTCGAAAACATACTTTATTTGGGGCTGTCTCCTGGGGCTACTGGCAACTTCTCTATTTTTCTCTGAAACATAAAAGCTTGACTCCCTGCGCAAGGCAGGGGAACCCAGGGCTCAGAAGACAAAGGCTTGGCTGCCCTTCTAGTGAGGGGGCAGGGAAGAGATGATGGTTACCATAGTTTGAAGTCTGTGCTGTCCGTGGTGAGGCGGCCAGGGAAGGTGGGAGGGCAGAAGGAAGGAAGGAGGAAAGAAGAAAGTAGACATAACATAATGTTTTAAAAACTCCGCCTGCATTAACACATTAAATCTCCATGCAAGATGAAGATAGGTAGGTGGAAAGGCAGCTTGTGACCAGCCTTCGTGCCAGACTTAATGATTTCCTTGCCAGTGTGGCGGGGGGACAGAGGGTGTGATGCACTCCCAGCAAGAGTGGCCAGTGGAAAACCTTGAGCTGTGAGACCCGCCCACTCTCAGCCTCGGGGAGACTCAGGAACAGACTTTGATGAGGTCCAGGGGGACCAAGTGAGCAGCAGAAGAAAGGTGGGGGGTTTTAGAGAGCTGAGAGCCCCTGGCTGACTTAGCCCAGCTCACGCCAGAGCCCCAGAGGGGCCGGTCCCCGAGCACCAGCGCCTTGGCTAAACACATTCAACCTGCTGATTTTTTAAAACGTGTGATCTCGATCCTGCCTGCTTCCAAAGAATGTGAGGCAATTCAGATACAGGTTTCGTAGGACATAAAGCAAAAGCACCGAAGAGGAGCAGAGAGGAGACGTCCCTGTCCCTGGAGATGAGCTGGGTTTTGAGGCTGGGCCCCCACTTTGTGAGTTTCCTGACAGCCCAGCAAAAGAGGAACCCCCAAGGCATGTGATTGGTATTCTCTGACAACCAAAGAAGGCACACACGCTTGTGAAGGAAGACAAACGCTTGGCGAGAGCCAGTCAGAAAGAGGAATTTATGGTGCGGGAAGTGTCTCTCATGCTTCCTGTTTTTAGTCTGGAGTCTCCAAAAAGCAGACCTCACAACGGGGTGGCCATGCGGGGATTGAGGTGGGGACACAGCCCAGGGACAGGCTACGGAGAAGGCGCTGACTGACGTTCAGCTCCGAGGGAAGGAGAAAGAGTCGAGGGGCTTGTGGAAATGCGTTCGACCGAGCTGTGACCAAGAAAGGCTCAGCAGGGTGGTTGGGGAGCCCTGAGCCGAAGTCAGGTGCCTCGAAGGTGCATGTCTTGGAGGAGGAGTGTCACGGTGGCAGGGAGTGTGGCCCCGTGCCAGGCGATGGACTGCAGGTGCCCAGCCCTGAGCCTCCCCCCTCCCCCCTGGCCGGCTAACCTCTCCCTGCAGTGGGAGATGGGCCAGGGGCCCCCTCACCACTCCCATGCTTCCCGGATGTCCGTGGCTCATTCTTGTACCACACTCACGCTTTGCCACACCAGCGGACCACGGTTGAAGAAAGAACCATCTCGTGACACTGGTTCCAGTGGCAAAGGAGACTTCATTCAAGACAGTCAAACCAGGGGACAGAGATGGGGCTCAACCCCAAAGGACACAAAGACATCTGGGGAGTTACAAGCCCACGGACTGCGAGGGGGTGGGGCGGGTGGGAAATTGTCCGAGGAGACATGGGGCGTCTGGATTCGGCTAACGGCGTTCTGCTCAAACTGGGCCAGGCCTGCGGGCCAGGGGAGGGGGGAGAGAACCAGGGCCAAGGCCAGGGTCCGGAAGGGAAGTTGGCTTAGCGGAGCCTGAGTTCAGTTTGATGAGGGGACAGTCTGTCCTTTCCTGTCCCAGCATTGATCTGACATGTAACTGGCTTGAAATTTAGGAACATGTATTTTTTCGAACACACATGAGGATAAGCGCCTAATTATTCAGGTTTTAGGATACGTGAGTGCCCCCCTAAAATCGCCGTGTGCCACCAGCGAGACACCCACGGCGCTTTGGGGAACGTGGGTTTTACAGAGAACGGGGAGCTGCTGATTGAAAAGTTCTATTGTGGACCTATTGCTGGCTGCCTACTCTAAGTTGGTCACTTTGGGGCCCCTCTCGGGGCTTATAGAAGGGGTGAAAGATGGTCTCAGGGAAAGCAGACGTAGGGGCGAGGGTGAGGCTGGGGGCACTGAGCTCCAGAGCTCCTGGCCTCAGTGCTCCCCCTGCCCCCCCCTGCTGCCCAGATGCGGAGCTGGACCTCCAGCGGAGTGTGCAAGCCGTTCTCCGGGAGCTCAGCCCCCAGGCCCCAGCCCTGCAGAGCAACCAAGGTAAGAGCCAGCAGGCAGCCCCTGCCCCCCCCCCTCCTTTCTCAACCAGCTTCCCGTGTAAGCAAAATTCTCTTGGCCCTCTGGGCCCCCATGACCTCCAGACACGAGCTCCAAACATCACCCGCCCATAAGCCACACGCACACTCCACCCCACTCATGTCCCACATCCCCGCCTCTCCACCCCGAGAGTGCGCTGTCCTCGACGGGCAGCAGAGCAGAAGTCCTCCACGTGTAACAAGCCCATCCCTGTGCCCCCAGAGCCACGCGCCCGGCTGAGGGGTCGGATCTGTGGCTGGTCAGAGTCACGGTGTGGGGCCCCAGGGCCCACGGTCCTGCTCAGGGGGATCCCCTCTAAGAGCCCCCATGCCCCGCCTGCGTGTGCTGGGCTCCCCTCTGTCCTGGCCAGGCATGTGGAGATGGTCTCTACACAAGAAGGTCGAGCGAGATCCTGGGAAGAGTCCGGTGCTGGTCCGCATTCTGCTCAGAGAACTGGAAAAGGTGGGTCCTCAGGCTTCGGGGAGGCAGGTGGGGAGGAGGGAGAGAGAGGCCAAGCCAGCTGGGGCCTCAGTCCCATCAGTGCTGCATCCCCCCCAAACTCTGGTCCTTTGTGGACCTCCTGTGTTATTTTCAGCAGCTCTGTCTCCCTCCTGTACTTCTCTAAGGGATATTTTCTTTACATTGACTCCCACGATTTCACATGACTTAGCGTATTTCAGAAGGAAACTCTATACCATGGCCACACATGGAAAACCCCCACTTGCGGGAACAGAAAACGCCGATAAACATAAATGCATACTTATTAAAAATGTTTCAAAATTGTTCCTGTACCACCCAAAATTATCTCCCCCGCCCGGATGCTCCGCGTGTCAGCCATTCGGGAGATGCTGCTCTCGGGGCACCTCCACGGGGGGCTGGCCTGCTGCTCGGCCCCAGCTCCTGCCCTGAGTGGATGCCCCCCGCCCCCCAGGCTCTCCCAGCCAGCTCCCACCCCTGTGCTCCGTCCCCACCCCATCCCTCCCTTGCTGGGGCAGGCTGTGCCCTTTTCCCTCCCCTTGGCGTGATGGGACGCTTGCCTTCCACCCCATCCCCTGCCCACCCTTACCCCCCCCAAGCTGTGCCCTGCGAGGAGGTAGTGAGCCCCCCTCGAGCCCCAGCCCAGTAAATGCCCTGCGGTCTCCTGTTTTCTAGGCAGAAAGCGAAGACCTCCGGCATGTCATCATTCCCTTGCTGCATACTCTACTGTACGTGCTCACTAAGGTGAGCTGGGGCTGGGGTGGGGGGGGGTCGTGGAACCCCATGAGTGCTGGGGCCAGACACTGTCTTCTCCCTCAGAGGATGCCCGGCCTCTGCCTGGGCGAGTCTAGACCTCTTGGATTGCCCGCCCCAAACTGGCTTCTCCACACTAGCTACGCCCTCTCCCTAATACACGGAGGGGTGTCCTGGGGCCAAGTGGGGGAAGTGGGGAAGGCAGTGTGCAGAATGCACGAGAGCCTCGAATGTCAGAAGGAGGTCCTCAGGATTGCTCCTGTGTGCACGGGGGGCCGTCGCTGACCCCTGCACAGAGAAGGGACAAGCCGCAGAGAAAACGTCTTGAGAACAGGAACCAGGAGCTATGTATAGGGGGTGGGGATGGGCAGTGAGGGAGATGAGGGGCACAAAGAGCAGTTCAGGGGGTGCTGGAATCCAGGGGCAGGATGAGGCTGGGCTCCGGCCAAGGCAAGAGACTGGGGGGCCGGGGAAGGGGAGCCCCCGGGCACTGCACTCTGAGCATCGCGCCCGCGGGTATCCAAGCTTTGAGTCTGGAGCTCCGCTCCAGATTGAGGAGAAGGCTGGTGAGGAGGGTGGGTTTGCTAGCAGAACAGGGTGAGCTGGATTCCCACCACTGAATTTGAGCAGGGTGTCGGGAGAAGAGGCTGGGGGTGTACATTTGGGAGGGAGGCGTGAGCCCAGGTCTGGCTGTCACACCCGTCCTTCCTCTTCTCCGTCCCCCTCTCCCACCCGTCCAGAGCCCTCTGTGTCCTGGGGCTCAGGGCACCTGACTCCTCCCTCCCATCCAGGCCACCGGCATCACGGAGGAGCTCTACCGGAGAACCTACAACTTTTGCACGAGGTTGCTAACCCTGCCCGCCCCCTACTGCACGGTAGCCTTGGACTGCGCCATAAGGCTGAAAACAGAGACAGCCGTCCCAGGTGAGCGCCGTCCCCGGTTAGAGCCGTCCCCGGTTAGAGGTGTCCCAGGTGAGAGCCGTCCCAGCTGAGAGCCATCCCAGGTTAGAGGTGTCAGAGGTTAGAGCCGTCCCCAGTGAGAGCCATCCCCGGTGTGAACCTTCCCAGGTCAGAGGTGTCCCAGGTAAGAGCCGTCCCAAGTGAGAGCTGACCCAGGTGAGAGCCGTCCCAGGTAAAATCTATCTCACGTAGGCACTGTCCCAGGTTAGACCCAGCAGCAGCGTGTCATGGTCTTGCGTTCTCTCCGAGGTCCCTGGAGCTCTAACGTCCCAGCATCCTCCGTGGAAGGTGAGGGAAGAGGGTCGGGGACCGGGGGCTTGTTGGCTGAGGCGGTCTGCTTTGCAGGGACGCTGTACCAGAGGCTGGTCATTGCCGAGCAGAACCTGGCGAGTGAGCTGTACCCCTACCAGGAGAGGTGAGGGGCCCCAGGAAGGCTGCTGCCTTCTGCCCCCACCCCCCCCCGGTGTTGGGACTACGTGACTGCTCACTGAGGGGTGGAGACGAATCCCAGCAGATCTTCCTGTCCATGACATGTGTCCTGCTGTGGGGTGTATTTTCAGGGGTGGGCGGGGCCTGCCTTCTCTGGGGATCACCGGAAGCAGGGTAGGTCTTTTTTCTGGGGCTGGCTTCCCAGCCATCCCGCTCCCGTGCAGAAGGTGACACGGGCACTGAGCCACGCCAGAGTTCTATTGTCCCATCCCCACCCTGCTCTTGGCCGTGATGCGGCATCAACCGGCCAGGCAGCCAGAGACGGCCCCCAGAGGTGTTTACACCTCAGGCCACAAGCACATCACGGAATCTGGGACTTTCATCTGTGTGCGCCTGGCCCTTTACACAAAACTGAGCAAATGTCCACTTGTGTTGGGAAGAGGGGCTGATGGAGTGGGGGCCTCTGGCCTGGCAGGTACCACTGCTGAGCTAGCCGGAAGGGGCAGACCGCGGTGCCGGGAGGTGCAGGGACCCAGAGGAGCTGGCAGCCGGGCGGGGGAGCAGGTGAGGGAGGCTGGTTTTTCGGGTGTGATCGGGCGATGGGAGGAGATGGGGTGCACTCAGGGTCCAGAGCTCCTTTGGGCAGGAAGGATTTAGGGTCCCTCCTGGAGGGTGATGTCATCAGTGGGCCACAGAGCTAGGGGAGGGAGCAGGTTTTAGGTTGGGGCTTACCTGACACAAGATTAGCCTAGCCTTCCCCCCGCCCCCACCCCAACAGGGATGAGCTGCTCCTGCCTCCTCTGATTTGCCCCAGTCCCCACCACCCTCTATCGCCGTCCCCCTCCTCGACTTTCAAACTCGAGGCTCCTGTGTTTGGAGAAACAAAACACTTGGGGGCTGCGAGGCTCTGAGGGTGCCCATCTGGGGGCTCTCTTCCTGGGGGGTCCCCCTCACCAGCTCCCCATGCCATCTCTGCCGTCAGAGTGTTCCTCTTCGTGGATCCAGAGCTGGTATCTCCCTCCGTGTGCAGCGCCCTGCTGCTGGAGATCGAGGCGGCGCAGGTGCAGCAGACCCCAGAGGCCTGCATGCGCCACGTGGTTTCCCACGCCCTGCAGGCGGCACTTGGGGATGCCTGCCGCGCCAGCGCCCTGCAGAGGAAGCTGAAGGTAATCGCCCGCCCCAGCCCACCCCGCACTCCTACTCATCCTCCCGCTTCTCCTATTTTCATACCACCTTCCCGTCAATCAAAAAGGAGTACACACTCACGGAGGAAGATCTGGGGGAGGGGAAAATGCACGTAAGCCAAAAGAGGAAACAAAAATCCCGCATGCCCGGTCCACCCAGACATACTAGCAGTGAACACTGTGGTCTATTTCCTGAATCATAGTGACAGTGCTCATCATCGTAGCTACTTCGGAGTGAATGTCTGCTGTGTCCCGGGCACTGTGCCAAGCGCTTCGCATGTATCCCATCTTAACAACATTGTGAAACGGGTATAATGATCAAAATGGGCACAGAAAGGTTGCTAACCTGCCCGAGGTCACACAGATCCAAAGGGACTGAGTCAGGATTTGAACCCAGATCTCTCTGACTTCAGACCTATGTTCTGCCGCCTCCCAGCCCCACCTCCCCCCCCTCTTTTTAGCAAAAGGAAATCCCAAACTCAGTATACAGTGTTTATATACTGCCTGGGTGTGTGCGTTTATATAATACTGATTTCCCCCGTGCCACTGGAAATATGCCACATGGGAATGTTTTCCTTGGAAAATATGTACCCCTAATGGTTGCACCATATTCTCAGCTCTGAACGTGCTATTATTTATTTAACTTGTCCCCTGCCTGTTGGGGGCATTTCATTCGTTTCTCACGCTCACCCGCTTGCTTCCTAATTTGTCTGACTCAGCCTGGGCCCCTGTACACAGCCAAGGCCAGTAGGTGAGACATGCTCCAGCCAAGGGTTGTAGCAGGTGTGGGACTTCTTAGAGGGGGACGATGCCACCTGGGGCCGTGTGTCCTGCACCGTGGGGTCAGGGGAACAGGAACCAGGGGAGGCTGCTTTGCAAACACGGGGTGCCAGGGATTTCCGGAGCGATGCGGGGTTGAGGCCAAGAAGGGGACTAGAGACACAGCTTTGGGGGCCAGATCTCATCGGATCGGCACTGGGGCTGGAGACCAGCCGCATCTCCTCGAGGTCAGCGGTTCCTCTTGTCTTCAGTCTCCCGAGCCCCAGAAGGAGTTCGCCCACAGCTGATTCTGTGGGAACCGGAGGTGTCCCAAATTATCGTGTGGGGCCGGGCCTTTTTACTTCTTTCCACATCTGCTAGTTATTGGCAGTGGACAGTCCTCAGGAGCGGGGCGTGCGCGTGCAGGTGGCTTTCTTCAGCGGAGGCCAAGTTTGGCAAGGGGTTCAGCTTGCCGCGGACAGCTGTCAACGCTCCCAGCAGTGGGGCTCGCGAGTGCCTCAGTCCTGAAAGTGGGGGATCTGGGCCGTCACGTGCATTTATCCCACCACACAACGTCAGAGCCAAAGTCATTACAATGGCCCGTCAGACCCTCTGAGCAAGTGTCCTGGATTATAATCTCTGGCTGTCTTCCCTCACTCCCACCCACCACTGAAGAATCCCATCCCAGCTTAGAGGACGTGGGGTTCTTTTTTTTTCTTTTTTTAAAGATTTATTTATTTATTTATTTGACAGAGAGAGAGAGAGAGAGAGATCACAAGTAGGCAGAGAGGCAGGCAGAGGAAGGGGGGAAGCAGGCTCCCTGCTGAGCAGAGAGCCTGATGCGAGGCTCGATCCCAGGATCCCGAGATCATGACCTGAGCCTAAGGCAGAGGCTTTAACCTACTGAGCCCCCCAGGCGCCCCAGGATGTGGGGTTCTAACAAGGACGTAGGCAGGCCCACCTCTGTTCTGCCGAGGAGTGTCCTGGCTTCCCAATTAATGGAGAACAGGTCATTCTGACCAGCTGGGGCTCCAATAAATATTTGCAGAATGAACAAATAATGCAATTAGAGGACGATATGAATCCGAGTTGGAAAAGGCCACAGGGTCCATTGCATCTTGGTGCTTAATTTATAAATACATTAAATATTTATGTATGATAAATAACAGCGAAAGGGGAAAATGTGCAGAGAAGAAGGATGTGAAATTGGGGGGAGGGGCTGAAATTTTAGATCATGTGATCAGGGAAGTCTCCCTGTCAGGTGACTTTTGAATCAAGTCCTAAAGGAAGTGAAAGAGTGAGCCATGTGGCTATCGGAGAGAACGTTCCAAGCATCGGGAACGTCAAGTGCAAAGGCCCTGGGGTGTAAGCATGTCTGGTGTGTTTGAGGAACGATAAGGAGACCTGTGTATAGCCAAAGCAGAGCAGAAGAGAGGGAGAGTATAGAAGATGGAATGAGCTGGAATCAGAGAGGAAATGCGGTGGTAGGACAGATGGTGTGCATACCACAGGAAGCAGGAAGCAGCCATGCTCAAGACCATGGAATGCCCAGCGAGAGGCTTACAAAACCTGTTTCCCTGCATTTCCATTAAGGAGAAGGGCTCAGCTTGGTGCTTTACCCCTAACTTCTTTAACCCTAACTTTCTTTTTTAAAAAGAGAAGGCAGCAGGGCTGCCTGGGTGGTGCAGTTGGTTAAGACTCAACTCTTGGTTTGGTTAAGGTCTGACTCTTGGTTTTGGCTCAAGTCGTGAGCTTAGGGTTGTGAGATGGAGCCCCATAACGCCCTAAGGCGAGCCCCTGGTTAGAGCTCCATGTGGGGCTCAGTGCAGAGTCTGCTTAAGGTTTTCACAGCCCCTCCCCCTGGCGCTCGTGCATACGCTTTCACTCTAAAATAAATAATAAATCTTTTAAAAGGAGAGAAAAAGAGAGAGAAGGCAAGCTCCAAGCTCTAAAGCTTGGCAGGCCACAGTACCTGGCTAGAATTTAATCATAATGCCTTGTGATCGTTATATTCACCTTAGTTATTGTCTGTTACCACTGAGACACTAGCTTTTTTATATAGAGCAGTGACATAAACTGTCCCTCTGAAATCATTTTGAACGAAAAAGAGTGAGCTGATGGAAAGAAAAATAGCAAGTAAATACTAGCATGGGTGGTATGTGAAGATAGCATAGGAATGAGGGAAGTCTAGGGAATATTCAGCAACTGTTTCTTGAGCATCTACTGTGTGGGAAGATGTTCTACTGGGCCCCGGGTGCAGCTGTAAACAAAGGCCTGCCTTTCTGGAGTTTGCGTCCAGGACGGCGATCCCTGCCCCTCTGGGGTCCAGACTTTGCAGGGAGCCACAGTGTGAGGGACAGAGGGGACGCGCAGGTGTAAGCAGCTTTGGGCAACGTTGGAGCTGGGGTGGGTGAGTGCTGGGCCGGGACCTAGGCTCTAGCGCCCCTCCCCGACAGGCCAGCCCTCGCCGCGCCCTGGAGCGCTATTTCCACGCCGTGGTGGCCGCCGTGGAGCAGATGGCCAGCGAACCGAACCCGAGCCGGGAGGGACACCTGGAGAGGCTGGAGGAGATTTACTGCTCGCTGCTGGGGCCGGCGGAGGCCGCCGGGGGGAGCTGCTGCGGTAAGCGGGCGGGGGCGGCGAGGGCCCGCAGGGGGGCGCCAGAGAGCAGCGCTGCACTTGCCGCGCGGGGCTGAGGCGGGTGGGAGCCTGGGCGCTTGGAAGTGGGGGGCTAAGAAGGTGGGTGATTCGGTCACAATGAGAGCTAACACCTGCGGGGCACCTCCTGTACCCCAGCTGCTGTTCGAGGCACCTGACATATATTTAAATATTGCATGGATTAATCCTCAGTAAATTTGGGAGATAGAAATTACTATGCCCCTCGCTTTACAGACGAGAAGCCTGAGTTAGAAAGGGCTGAAAAATCTCGCCCAACATCACCCAGCTCCTAAAAATCAGACCCAGGCTGTGTTATCGAAACACAGCAGCGGGAAAGGCGGCCTGGCCTGGCTGTACTTCTGGCTCGGGGTTCACAGGATGGGACCAACCGTGGGAGGAAAGGCCCCAAAAGACACTGAGCTGGTCTGTGAAAGGTCCTAACGGCCAGGCTGGGAAGTTTGCAGCAAACGGGGGGCCGCCAAACAGCCTCGGGCAGGGAGGGGACAGGTGCGCTGTTGGGCCCTGGGTGAGCCGATGGGACGGTGAGGAAGCCTGGGCTGGACCATGTGGGAGAGAGGGTCTCTGCACCCTCTCTGGGCCCTACAGGAGCTGGAGAGGGGAGGGCAGAGGGGAATGCCACAGCCCTCCTCCTGCCTTCAGGTGACCCCCTGCAGGACTCACAGCCAAGCATCCCTCTGCCCAGCCCCCACATCTCCTTCCACCTGTGGACCGATGAAGAGCAACTCTGTAAGTACCATGCCTCACGGCTGCTCGGCAGGGAACTGGCTGGAGAGAGGGGTGTGTGTATACACGTGTGTGTGCGCGTGAAACTGTCTTCACGGGTCTATGTCCGTCTGTGTGACTGTGTGTATTGTGTCTGCATGTCCGTATGTGTGTCCGCGTTGTGTGTGTGTGCTCCTTATGGCCTGAGTTGTTCTGCATGTTGGGAAGGACCCATTTTCTCCATGTCAGAATAGCTCGTGCATCAGCCGCTGGCCTCACGGGCCTAGGAATTGCCACATTCCATGTTGGCACCAACAACGAATGTCCCCCAGAAGGAGGCGGTCACGAAAGAAGTTACAGTTCCAGCAGCTGGCAGGGGCCTTCCAGAGAGACCCGCCTGCCTGACACTTCTGTCATGCAGCTGTCCCCAGCCCTTCTCAAGGCAGGCAGGGGGTGGGGGGACAAGGATCTGGATCATGGTGGGAAGTGCTGGGCTAGTGAACTGGGTCCAAGTCCTGGCACTTCCTTTCGTGTGCTGGGTCACCCTAGACTGACTCAGTTTTCTCATGGATAATAAAATGGAAGTAGATTAGAAGAGCCTGGAAGTCTTTCCTGGAGCAGGTGCGGTCTGTTCTCTGTGTCCTAGGGGAAGCTACAGACGGGGAGGATGGGAGGAAGCCAGTGAATGGGTATGATAAAGAGGACTCCAGAGTCAGCTAAGTGGGAGGTACTGAGTGAAGCTGACTTCTTTACTGCAGGACTTCTCAGAGCCTTTAATATGTTTACTAATGGAACTCAACTACAGGTGGCAGGACTATGCAGGGTTCTCCATCTTCGTTGGCCACAGAACCTTTGTTCCTTCGTGGGGCTTCTATTGGGCTGAACGGTGTCTGAGAAACATGGAACCACAGGCCTTGCTGGGGTGAGGCCCTGCCAGCCTCCCATAACTTCTCTGCCCTGATGGTCCCCTTGTTCTCTGCATCCCAGGGAAGGAGCTGGTCCTCTTCCTGCGCCCGCGATCCCAGCTGCGCCTCAGTGCCGACTTGGAGGCCTTGGATCTGCAGGGCCTCTGGCCAGACCGGGAGCTGGCCCGGGCGTCCATGCTGTCTACCGACAGTGGCATCGAGCGAGACCTGCCCACGGGGGCCGACGAGCTGCCTGTCCCCGGCAGCCCTGAGATGGAACGTGCCGGGCTACAGCGCAAAGGAGGCATCAAGAAGCGGGTGTGGCCCGCCGACATCTTGGTGCCTGCGTGCTGGGACGGGCCCCAGGGGCTGCACCGCAGGACGGGCCTGCCCAGCGGGGATGGGGGCCTGCTGCCCGGGGTCTCCCGGCTTCACACGGCCAGGGTGCTGGTGCTGGGGGACGACAGGATGCTGGGGCGCCTGGCCCAGGCCTACCACAGCCTCAGGTAGGGCCCCGTGGCAGAGGGCTGGTGGGACAGCTGGGGATGGAGGGTGGGGGGCCTGGCCGGAGCACGGGTGGGCTCAGGCAGCAGGAGCGCGACAGACCCCACCATCGCCGAGCACCGCGCTCACCAGCTCGGCTCCCTGCCGTGAGCTCCGTAATCCTCGCCACCGCCCCCCGCCCCCGAGACAGATGTTACTGTACCCATTCTATAGATGAGAACACAGGCTCAGAGAGATTGAGCACATCGCCCCACGTCTAGAGGTAGTAACGATCAGAACCAGGATGTGGAATTGTTGGAAGCCGTAGCACCTGCCCTTACCCCTGTGCTCTGCTGCCCCTTGGCAGGAAACGGGAGACCCAGAAGTTCTGCCTGACCCCCAGACTCAGCCTGCAGCTCTACTACATCCCGGTGCTGGCGCCTGAGGTGGCTGGGCAGGGCGGTGGGGGGGGGGGGCATGGGGGAGGCGCGGAGGGGCTGTCAAGGCAGGGGTCTTGCTTAGGGGCTGGGCAACCACATCCCTGACCCCAGGGCCTAGGATCGTCCTTCCTTAGGATGCGGGGCCAGGAGAGCCCTTCCAGGGCGGGTCTGTGTCCCGGGACCCCCAGACGCAGGCCCTGGAGGCTGAATGTCCCCTCCTGGGGGGCAGCCTGCCCATTGCTGAATTTTGTTTGGCTTTTCTAATGGAATTCATTGGAAGCTTCTCTTCAAACAGGGGTTCACTCGCTGTCTCTCTCTCTCTCTCTCTCTCTCACACACACAGACACACACACACACACGCAGCATGCTTCCTGGGGTCACATAAAAGGAAATTTCAGGCAGTGGGAGCCCTCTGATTTATTGGGGGATGGGGGACAAGCTTACCCTTGCAACTTTGCATTTCTGCTGTCCGACTGTGCTTGCTTTTCCGGGAGCGTTAAATTCAAAGCAGTCCTTGTCTCTCCACTTCCAAGGCTCATGGTCATTTTTCGATGTCCCTGGCAAGTGGCCCTCTGTCAAGGGTATCCCAGCTTCACTGGGAGAGTAAAACCTAATCGTCTTCACGTGGCAGAGAAACAGAGAGAAAACCCAAGAGGTTCAGTGATTGGCCAGTTTGCTTAGGGGACCCTCTGGCCAGGAAGAAAGTGCCAGAGACCGGGCCTGACGGGTCTGCCCCATCCCCCTGTCCCCAGGAACTGGTGACAAGCAGACATTCGGAGCTCCGAGAGCTGGCGGCGTTCCTGGGCCGTGCGGACCCGTGGTACCAGAGCACCGTCAACACACTCTGCCCGGCCATCCACAAGCTGGCAGAGATGGTAGGGGGGCCTCGAGGGTAGGGGGCAGGTGGAGGGGGCCGTTTTCAGATACCACCCTTGGCTCTCGGCCTCAAGAGTCAGCCCCGGGAGGTTGGAAGGAAGCACAAGACAGGAGCCCTAACCAGCTCGAGCTGGAACTTCACTCGGAACTCTTAGCAGGCACCTGCTTGGGGCGGGGGGGACCCTGGGGAAGCGATGAAGCAGAACATTCTTCCATAAGTGTGTGGCCGATCTGTTTCTTCTCTTCTGAGGTTCCTGGGATGGTTTCTCAGTGACTGTAAGAACCCGTGCTTCCTGAGAGCCCCCACGGGCCGCACACTCAGCAGCCCTACCAAGTGGGCACTCTTACCGGTGGGTGCTAACATTGCCGTGCCCCCATTCTACAGGTCAAGCCACTGGGGCGCAAAGAAATTAGGTAACTTTGTCCAAAGTGGCGAAATGAGAGGCAGAGTTCTACTTGGAACCAGGGAGCTTGACTGCAGAGCATATCCTCTTGTCCACAAAACCAGGCTGCTACCCCCAACCCTCCTGGGCGGTAGGGAGGGAGCTCCCATCTTTTACTGGCTTGAAAAGGCCTTCATCTATTTTTTTTTTTTAAGATTTTATTTATTTATTTGTCAGAGACAGAGAGAGCACAAGCAGGGGGAGCAGGCAGAGCAGGCAGAGGGAGAAGCAGGCTCCCCGCTGAGCAAGGAGCCTGATACGGGACTCGATCCCAGGACCCTGGGATCATGACCTGAGCCGAAGGCAGTGGCTTAACCGACTGAGCCACCCAGGCGTCCCAAGGCCTTCATCTATTAAGAGAATCTTTTTTATATCTTTCCCGTAAACTCTACCCCCAACGTAGGGCTCAAACTCGCGACCCTGAGATTAAGAGTCTCATATTCCATTGACTGAGCCAGCCAGGCAGGCACCCCTCCTATTAAGAGACTCTTAACCTTTTTGGGGTTGCAGACATTTTTTTCCACTTTGTTTCCTTGCTTATCAATTTTGTCAGTAGTGTTTTTTGACTTAGAGAAGTTCGATATGTTTATGCAGTTACACACAGAACTTTTATCCTTTGATACCTGCCGTTGGATTCCTTTTTGAGAGGTCTTCTCCACGGATTAAATGATATCCAAGATTAAATTAATAGTCACTGATCATTTCCTGGAACTTTTCAGGTCTCGGTTTTTCCATTTCAGTAACCTGCCTGCGATCGATTTCAGGGTTGAGCGTGAAGCATGCAAATTGCTTTTTTCCAAATGCTTAGCCAGTTGTCCTGAAGCTATTTATTGCATGAGCCATCTTGCCCTGTCAGTCTGAAATGCCAGTTTTATCATCTACTAAATTTTTACAGATGCTTGAGTTTATTCTGGGACACTTACCCTTTCTTATTGATCCGTTCATTTCCGGCCACGTTAGCATTTTTGAATTTAATAGCTGGCAGGGTAAGCCTACCGCCTTACTCTTCTTGGAAATCTTTCAGACTATGTTTGTTTGTGTTTGTTTCCAGATAAATATTAGAAATGTGGTCAAGGTTTTTTTTTTTTTTTTTTAACCCCCCTCCTTGGGATTTCGATTGAAATTTGGAGGAGAGTTGGCCTCTTTTAGGGTGTTACGCACCTTGATTTTAGGTACGTGATTCTCACTTTAGGAGCCTCTTGATTTTAGGTACCTGATTTCTAACTTGCTGCTCTACTTGATTGGGGTGCTTTCTTGTACCTTCTTCTAGAGGTATGGGGGGAGGCCTGCTTCCTGAATTACTCCTACCCAAAAAATGTCTTTGTGTAGGCACAGGAGACTGTTTAGCTAGATATTGAAATACTTTGTTCTCAAAACTCAGAGGCCATTAGAGGAGGAAGATCTTATTTGTGCTCTTTTGTCGGTAGTTCTTATTTCCATGCCGGGACACGCACAGGATTTGGGGTCCTCCCTGCTCTCCTTGTCCTCGTAATTAACAATTTGTACGGTCCCAGCGCTTCCTCCCAAAATGGTTTCTGCATGAAGAGACTGGAAACAGTGTAGGCAAGGGCAACCTTGTTAGAGTACATTCCCCATTCCTCCGTGTGGCCTTTCTGAAGGGAGCAGTGTTTCTACAGACCAGACAGGAGAGTCAGAAGAGATGTTATAGGATCAGGTATGGGTTGGATGAGATAAACTCTAGCTGCTTTCCAATTCTGGTACTATGTGAGCATTCTGTTTAGCTAAAAGGAAAAAAAAAAAAAACCCTGTGTTTCTGCTTTATAACCATATGAGGAAGGCCTGTAGGACATGACACTAGTGTTCCCCAAAAACCCACAAATGTAAATTAATCTGCTGATATACTTAAATACCCCAAGAGCTGAAGGAGACAGCAGATCCCCTCACTTCTCATGCCCCAGGTCACTTGGCCAGTGAGTGGCTCGAACCCAGCCCAGACTCTGATCGTTGGCTATATCTCAGCCATCGTGTCTACCCCAAGCACCCCACTCAGTGCCTTCCACCTAGAGGCACCCCACTCTTTGTGCAAGTGGAATGAATCAAGGACAGGTATATCTGGATTAGGAGTAGAAATCGGGTGGCAGGAAAGGGCTGGAGTGTGTTGTGTGACCAGCTGGGTGAGTGCCTCGCAGAGGGTATGTGGGAGCGTTGGAGTTTCTTGGTTACAAAAGAGCACCCCCCACAGTCACATGGAGGGCGGTGGCTGAAGACCTTCTCTGCCCCCTCTCACAGCCCCCTTCCCTGGACACCTCCCGGACGGTGGACCCCTTCATCCTAGATGTCATCACCTACTACGTTCGCATGGGCACCCAACCCATCTACTTCCAGATCTACACTGTCAAGGTAAGTGTCCCCCACCCTGGGACTCCACAGTAGTATACCAGCCTGCAGGACCCCGGGACGCCACCCCTAAACACCCTGGCTCTGGGGAAATGCAGGTTACTAGGGCACGAATCGGACTTGGTAGTTAACTGTATCTTCCCAATCTTTGGATGCATCAGCTTCAGAGATGCCCCAGCTTCAGAGACCTCCAGTGCAAGCAGAAGAAGAACTTGCTCACTGGGGACAGGCAGCTGGGAAAGTTATCACCAGGATTGCTTTACCTCGGAAATCCTAGATGCTCACCTTCCAGTCTGTGATCACAAACGCTCGTCCCTGCGAGACCCTCTCACCTTCTCCCCCAGGACCTGCCTCCTTAGCCCGCAAGGTTTCCATTCATTTTCCTGCTAAGCGTGTTGCCTAGTGCCAGGGCCTGGGAGGGAGAGCCCGAGGATCAGACTCTTCCCAGACTTTGTCTCAACCTTATCTCCCACCTTGTCTTCAAGCTCCCAGGCTCAAATGGCAGCAGGGAAGTCGAATTTTTAAACCCTCTGGTTCCCAATGCTGTCCAGCTCTTGTAGGCTGATCCCGGCAGAAAGGGGCTCTCTTGGAAGAGCAGTGTCTCTGCCCTCCGTGCTAAGTTGGACCAGCGTCTGCTGACAGTTGTCGCTTTCTTAGTGTCCCTCCCCGATACACACCTGCGTCTCGACCCCCTGATGCTTCAGCCCTAGTAGGCACGGGGTCTGAGCTCGGGGCTCCAGTGGGCAGGCCTCCTGGTCCCCACGGGGTGGAAGGACGCTCACTGCTCAGTGCCCTCCATTCCTCTTGCACTGTTCACTTGCAAAATGCCCCTCCTGGCTCCTGTTTTGTGTCGAGGAAGACTCTTGGAGTTGCAAGTAACAGACATTTTAAAAACTGGTGTCAAGAGAAGAGGTCTGTTGGCTCACCTCGCCGGCAAGGGCAGAGTTGACCAGCTTTGGAAGGTCTGCGTCTGGGGCTTTCAGCAGGGTGATGAGTACCGTGCCTGTCTCGCTTTGTCTCCCGTCCTGGTGACCAGATGACCTGCAGCCGTCCTGGGCCAGCATTTTTCAAACTCAGCAACCCCGGTGGGGAGAGGGTGTCCCTTTTCCAATGGGATCGAGGCTCGTGCCTATCCACACGCCGATCACTGTGACCCAGGAGATGGGCCACAGGTCCGACCATCCTGAAGCCAGGGCTGTGGGGTTAGATGGCCTGACCACCATCTCCTATCTTTCTATCGCGATCTGTCCTCCGACCAGGCAGTCTGGCTCTTCTGACACCGTTCTTGCCAGTGACCTCCAGGCGCCAGGCCCGAAGGACGCTCTCCTGTCCTCTCTTTCGGGCCCTCTTCTGCATTTGACACTGCGGATCACCATACTTTTTTCCTTTACTGTACAATTAAATGTATGATATCCATCTCACGCCGCAGGTAAAGGGGGTAAACATCTCCACACCGCAAATAAAAGGAAAGGTTAGGCATCCGTCCAAGGTCCACGCCTTCAGCCGCAGGCCCCAGGAGCACACCTGTCCCCCACCCCCCGCCCCCCCCACAAACACCCCACCCCCCCACCCCCCACACAGAGCTGGTCTACAGACTCAGGCCAGCGGCGAGGAGCAGTGCACAACGTGGGCAACCACGGGCAGAAGCCACTAGAAGGAACTTATCATGTGGCTTGGGACTCGAGTCAGGCGATTTGGGGGAGGCGCCCCCAAAATGGGACTGTGCCCTGGCTCGGCGGCTGCCAGGAGGCCAGGAGTGATTCTGTGATTGGGCATCTCGGGCGCTCTTCTGATCGTCTTTGCCGCGATGGGAGGGTAGGGGATGCGGTCCGTGTGGTTCCTATTTTTCCCGCATTTGCAACTGTGGCCCAGTCTGGTGTCTGTCTTGACTCGTCAGGGTCAGAGCGGCCTCCCCTAAGGATGCTGGTGTCTGTGAAGTTGTTGACGGTCAATGGGAGCACGAGGCCTCCCTGTGAGCACCCCCCCAGCTCCCAGCCCCCCTCCCGCGGCCACTCTTCCCTGCTGTGCTGCCGGGCTCCCCTCAGAGGCCCGTCCTGCCCCAGATTTCTGGGCCCCCCCCTCCCAGAGCGGCTCAGCTCCCTCTAGCCCTTCCCTCCCAGCCCCCCTGGCGATGCAAGTCAGGAATGTGGCTCCCCTCTCTGGCCCTCACCGGACACAGCCCCCCCCCATTAGACCATAGTGGTTACTGGTGGTTAGGGTTTCAAGACCAGCTTCTTCCCTGATTTATCAATTTGTTACGTGGCTGGAGACACGTGGACCACAGGTGCAGGAAGTCACTGAATGCGGCTCAGAATCCAGCGTTAGCAGGAAGGTGGGGGACCCAGGCTATGGGGGGGGAGGGCGAGCAGCTCACGGCAGAGCTGGCCCCCCTCTTCCCTCCAGATCTTCAGGGACTTGAGCCAAGACCCTGCAGAAGACATTTTCCTCACCGAGCTGAAGGTGAAGATCCAAGACTCCAAATTCCCCAAAGGTGAACGTCCGTTTCCCCTTTCCCAGAGGGGGCAGGCTCAGCTCCCCTGCAAGCCCTGTTTCCAGAAAGTCCTCCCGCCTCTCACCTCCGCTGATGACCAGGATGCCCGTGGCTCTTCCAAGCCTGTCTAGAAGGGGGCTTCCTTCCATGCAGGGGGAGATGCTGTCAAAATTCAAGAGCTTGGCTCACCCTCAGTCAGGTGGGGAGCAGGGCGGGAGGGGCGGGAGTGGCAGGAGCCCCCACACCAGCCTTTTCTCTCCTTGTCCCTCAGATGGCTTTTCACCCAGGAGGAAGGGCGCGGCTGAGGGCCCAGGGGCGGAGCTGTCCATCTGCTACCAGAAGGTACGTGGCCGTGGCCGTGGGTGTGCTCGGGGCGGGGGCGGGGGGTACGGCAGGAAGGAAGCCGGTGTCAGGGACCAGCAGCCGGGGAGCAGAGAGAGCCGGAAGAACCTTCAGCCCCTTTTCTTGAAGCTGCCCCCAGGCTTCTCCCAGCCTTTGGAGAGTTTTGCAGGGATGAGCGGATTACAATCGGCCTCGCATGCAGCCCAGGAGGCCATCTGATTTCAGGAACAAGGGGGCTGTCCCATCGCTCAAAAATCCCTTCCTCCCTGGCTGAGCAGACATTGAACTGATGTCATCAGAGAGATATTCCCTTGGGTCTGGGAGGCTGAACGTGCTGCCCAGGGCCAAGAGTGCTCTAAGCCTTTCTCCGCCAGACCCTTGTTGGACACGAGTGACACAGACAAGAATAGGGCGGGGGCGGGAAGCAGGACTGTTGACAGGAGGATGCCAGGGACAGGGCTCTTCTGAGGACCCCATCTGTTCCTGTCTCCCCCTCCCCAGGCCCTGCTCAGCCACCGCCCCCAAGAGGTCACCGGTTCCCTGCGGGCCACCGGGCTGGTCCTAAAGGCCCTTCCAGCCAGTGACACTGACGGTGAGGAGCGGGGACAGCAGAGAGAGAGGCAGAGAAGGCACGAGAAGCGGGGTGTGCGGGGTTGGGGGAGGAGAGAATGACAGTCGAGTGACAGTAGACGGGGAGAGCCAAGGGAGTCGGGCCCCTCACCTGTCCCTGAGATCCTGGAATGAGGCTGAGTCGCTCTTGGTGCTGGGCCCAGGGCCGGGCAGCAGGTACCTGGGTGAGGTGTGGGACCCACAGTCAGGCTGGTCACCAGCAGGGAACACGCCGTAGCCGAGGCCTCTGGCCACGCCCTGTAGCCTGATGAGACACCAGCTGGAAGGTGGAGGGACCACGGGGAGGCAGGTGCCTTTATCCACCTTCCTCTGTGTTGGGCCCCAGACCTAGTTGTGTCATATTTTGAGTGCTGTCCTCGGGACAGATACTGTCCAGTTCACAGATGGCACCGCTGGTCCCAGTTACCTAATTCTGGCCAGTGACCTAATTAGAGCTGCACAGTAGATAATCAGAGAGTCGATCGATTACCCAACTACCTAAATCTAAAATGGGGATGATAAAAGATGCATACCGTAAATAATACATATGGACTCTCCCGTTAGCTCCCTGGTCTTCTGGGATGACGAAAAGTTTCGTAAGGTGTATTAACGTCACCGAACGCCTTCAGTGCGGGCCAGGCCAGGTTCAAAGTCAAACCTGTCAGCTCTTAGAGTCCTAGGAGATAGGCATTATTGGTGTTAGCAGCTTTTTACTGGAGAGGTAATGAAGCCAGAAGAATGACCTCCATCAAGGTCACGTCCCACCGCATTCCTCCCAGGTTCGGGGCCCACCCACGCCCCACATTCTGCTGCTCCTGTCACAGACCACACGTGCCTGAATGTCAGCGTGACGGAGGTGGTCAAGTCCTCCAACTTGGCGGGCAGGTCCTTCTCTGTAAGTACGGGGTCCGGTGGGGTGCGCCGACGGGGACCGTGGCTGGGAGCCCGGGCTGCGGTGTTCCGAGAAGGGGAAATGACTTCGGAAATGACTTCCCAATCTGGGAAGTGCTGAGCGCAAGTAAGACAGAGTTAAGGTCTTACCCTCCACCTGCCAGCCCTCCAAGGACCTAGAACATGCCTGAAAAATAGAAACCGCATGCATGTCCTGGCTTCCCCCGCACAACCCAGCATTCAGATTCCTATGCAGCAAACCTTGGACCAAATCGAACCTGTTCTTTTAACCTCACTGCCCTTTGCCCTTACTGATACTTACTGATTGCGATTCCCTTCCTGATACAGACCTAGGACCTGCCCATATGCTCTGTATCCGATGGCCTCTCTGGACTTCCCTCCCCTACTCAGCTGGGCTGTGCCTCCCATGATTGCACCTGAACCGTGTTCCAGACGCCCTTCCCTCCCCCCTCCAGCACCCACCAGGGACACACTCCCTCGGGATCAAGCCACCTCCTCAGTCTGTATGCTCCGAGTGCTTCTAGAATAGATCGCACATCCACGGAGCAGACACCTGACCTCCCACCTCAGCAGGAGCCTTGGCATCACTCCGCCCTCTTGCACCTCTTCTGGGCTCTCGTTCGATACATTAGTCCCCTTTCTCCAGCGTGGACCCTCTCTACCGCTCCTCCCTCATAACCTGGAAATGTGCTCTGGTCTTTTCCATCCTGGAAAGAAAATCTCTTACCATGACCCGCTTACCTCTCTAGCTGCCAGCGTACTCCTTCCCTTCCCTTTAACCTATAAACAGAAGTTTAGTGATATGGGGCAAATGCAAAAACAAACAAAAAATGAAGCACAAAGAAGTAAAACCACTTCGAGTCCCATTTTCTAGAGAAGATGAGTGTTACTATTCCAAGGGGCAAACATCCAGCCTCTTTTTTGTAGATCTGTACATGATGGGTAGCTATGGATACGCGAGTGCTTCCTTCCTTGTAGGTCCCCTCACCTGGGGGCTCCTACCTCTTGGGGTTTTATCTGTGGGGAATCTGGGTCGAAAACTTGACCTTCTAGAGAAATTCTTCATCTGGGCCATTAGCAGCCCAGGACCGTATTTCGAGTTAATTTCTAGGCTCAGAAATTCCCAGACTATGCAGACAGCGAACAGAGATACCCCAGATCCACCTAAGGGTAGACGGTGGCTTGGAAATCCCAGGGGAGACTCGTCCTCCTCACCCCATAGCACAGCTGCTGTTTTTCGAATCGAGTCTTTTGAAGAGAGCACGGCCTTCAAGAGTCCCTGAAGGGGATCTCCGTTTCCAATCCCTTGGGTCTGTCCCCTGGTCCCCATGACTGTTGAAACCCAAGCCCCTTGATTCCTGACATCACCAAATGCCCCTGGGACAACCAGAGCATCTGACCCACACGACTTCAACTTTAGAATTTATATGGCTTTGTCTGCGCTGCCCCATATAGGATCGATTTTGAAATAGCCTGTGATAACTAAAGAGGACATACGTGTTTTCTGTCTACAGAGACAAAACAAGGGACTTAATTATTAGGTCAAACATATCATAGTACTCTAATCTGCAATGTAGAAATGTTGGTCTACTTCATCTATCCAAAATAAGAAAGTTTTGTCCACATTCCCAGGATGGCTTTGAGTTTACCAATCCGATCTGTTTGCTCAAACATGAATTTCTAGTTTCTGATATTGCTGCTGGGAAACATGATGCCTTCCTCTGCCAAGTCTTAGATTTTATTTTTTTATTTATTTGACATAGAGAGAGAGATCACAAGTAGGCAGAGAGAGAGGGGGGGGGAAGCAGGCTCCCTGGTGAGCAGAGAGCCCAATGCGGGGCTCAATCCCAGGATCCTGAGATCATGACCTGAGCCAAAGGCAGAGGCTTTAACCCACTGAGCCACCCAGGCGCCACCTGCCCAGTCTTTATAGAAGACTGTTCCTTTCTCTCCCTTTCTAGAAGTTTCTGACACTTCACCTCATAGAAGGTTCTGGAATATCACAAGCACATGCCTTGGTGGAATGGTTTTCATTCATTATCGTGGATCTTTAAAGGACATTACCAGTCTGGAGACTCCTGTCTTTTGTTTCTAACCTTTTCTTTATTTTTTTTTTAAGATTTTATTTATTTATTTGACAGACAGAGAGAGATCACAAGTAGGCGGGGGAGGGGGGAAGCAGACTCCCTGCTGAGCAGAGAGCCCAATGCGGGGGCTTGATCCCAGGACCCTGAGATCATGACCTGAGCCGAAGGCAGAGGCCTAACCCACTGAGCCACCCAGGTGCCCCTCTAACCTATTTTCTAATGTAGTTTTAAAAAATTTTTCCTTCCTTTTTCTTCTTTTTCTCGAAGTTCTACATTACGGATACAATGGAGACATATGGATACCATGAATTGTGACTTTTTGGCCTCTTTCCCAGGGCAGAGAAACTCTTCTGTGTCCCGCAGCGTGGCTTCTCTTCTGCTCCACGCACAACCCCAGCCGGCATCTGCAGGCCCTTTACCCCCTAGCATGTGGAAGTTTTCCCACAGACACACGTCTGTGCCTTTGCTCAAGTGTTGTGCGTGGCCTGAAACCCGGTCCCACCTTTCTCTTCCCCATCTTCTTCATAGCTCCTTCAAATTGAAACTCGGGTGTCGTCTCCCCCAGGAGGCCCCCCTTGATGCTCTTCCCCCTTCCCTCCACACCCTCCTCCGCCCCCCACCCCACTCCTGGGTGAGCCAGGGCTACAGCCCGGGGACCCAGCCATGGGAGCAGGTGGGACACCGTAACTGGCATGATCCCTCTACAGCGAAGGACTGCACGTGCCTTGGACTCGGCCCTGGTCCTCCTGGTCCTCCCCACTCTCCCCGGCACTCAGAGCACTCAGCGTGCTGTTCTCGCCCCCAGCCCCCAGCCGGTGCTCCCAGGTGTTTGCTGAAGGCTCTAGCCTGTCCCCGCCCCCACGCCCTCCAGGACCTCAACCCTAACGCGAGTGCTTCTGAGACAGCCCGGCCACCGTAGGAGAGCTCTGATTGGCTGAAGGGTCTCCTGCACGGAGCTGAAATCTGCCTTCCTATTGGCCGGCTTCAAACTGTGGTCCAAGGTGGATCCCTTTATCCTCCTGCATTTCCTCTTTCCAGGTCAGTTCCCTGCGACAGTTTGTGTGTCTAATGACCTCCCTAGACAACCTGCTTGTAGGCTTTTTGAGAATCTAAACCCTCCCCATCAAGTTCCCTTTACCCCTGCACCACCTTACTGGGGCAAATGCCAGGAGCCCTTCTTTGCTCTTGGAACCCTGGCCGGTCCGTCCATACCTGTTCTGCACCAATGGGCGGCTGATGAACGCCCAGCGGCAGGGGAGGCTCGTGGCGAGCTAGAGCGAAAGGTATTCTCTGCTCGGAGAACAGCAGGGCAAGGGCGTTCGTTGTGGCTGGCTTGCTGAGTCTAAGAGGCAGCGACGATATTGGCCAGATTGGAATTTTGATGTAGGAAAATAATGGGAGATAAGGCAGGAACGGTAGGATTGGAGCTCTGGGAGCGTGGGAGGCAGGAAGCCACCAATCGTGAACTGTGAATGAGCTGAGACCGAGACTCTTTGCATATTCGGCTGGCCTGGCCCTTTCAACTGACCTCCAGGGCTGCATCTGTAGAGTGAAATCCGAGAGTCCTGGGGTCCCCCACGGGGCCCAAGCCAGGCAGGTCTGCATGTGTCCAAGCAGGCAGGCCACAAAGGGGAAACGAAGGCATCTGTCTGCGTGGCACGCAGGTGGAAGTAGGCCTGTGGACTGCCTCTAGCTACCTGGAGAAACATGTCCAAGGTCACACAGCTAATAAGTGGCATAGTTGAGACCGGAACCCAAGCAGTCTGACTATCGGGCACCTGGGTGGCTCAGTCTCTTAAGCCTCAGACTCTTGATTTCAGCTCAGGTCGTGATCTCAGGGTGGTGGGATCAAAACCCCCACATCAGGCTCCGCACTCAGTGGGGGGCCTGCTTAAGATTTTCTCCCTCTGCCCCTCCCCTGTTCTCTCTCTCTCTCTCTCAAATAAATAAATAAATCTTTCTTTTAAAAAAAATAATGTCCTTGCCTGGGCTCGACTCCAGACACCTTACATCAGGATCTCTTAATTTTATATTTTGAAAAGGTGATGCTTAGGAGCAGTCAGGGTTTGAGAATTCTTGAACAAGAATGAACCCTAAAGCCTCAGAATGTTGTGGGAATGAACCACCCAGAACCGCTGTCTGCATATAGGGGGGCTGGCCCCCAAAAGGCCCTCTGAGCACCCCACCTGTATCTGGCTCCTAGATGATTCCACAATACGAAGAGATACAGGTCCGGTCTGCGTCATGAGGGCAGGTGGCCGCTTCCCAGGGAAATAATTTCACGCGTAATCCCACTCTTGAGAATGGCGGTCAGGACTCACAGAACCCCCGAAACCCTGCCCCCCAACACTGCACATGTAACTTACCTGCCTGGAATATGGGGACACTGAGGCCCCTGGATAACCTGGCAAGCACCAGCCCCAGCATTCCCGGTGGTTGGAGATCTAGGACAAGAGACTGGGAGAAGAATTGCAGGAATGAGAGACCCAAGGGCCAGCGAGGAGCCCAGACGCAGTTTCTGCAGACTTGTCGCTGCTCCCAGTCACTTGCAGGAAGAGAGCTGGGGACCCCGTGGGCTGGACCACGGAAATACAGCGAGAGGGCAGGAGGAGTTGGCAAGGCTGTCTGCCGCGAAAGTGACACTCACATGAGCTGTCTCTTTGTCGTAGACGGTGACAAACACCTTCCGGACGGCCACCATCCAGATCCAGAGCCAGGACCAGAGGCTCCTGACGCTGCTGCTGGACAAGGACAGTCGACGAATGTACAGGGATGTGGTCAGGTGAGGCCGGGCCTCGCCACCCCTTTGTGCCCCCGTGGAGCCAGCTCCAACGACCCCCTGCCTCTAGCCCAGGATGCCTGTCGGAGGCAGACCCTGGGGCCAGGCAGGTGTGGCCCCCCTGGTGGCGTGGACTGAGGCCACTGCCCCATGACTTCCTGGGAGTCCAGGGAGAAGAGCAAATGAATGGGGCAGCCGGTGATAGTAATGTTTCCGGAGATTTCCTCTACATATGTTCAGCCCGTGGCCGCAGCCACAGGTCTAACCCCTGCGCGGGCGCCGACCCCTCCCACACAACCTGGCCTTCTGTGGCAGCTGTGCCCCAGTTAATGCGACCCTTAGCGGTCCGCCCTCTCCCCGGGGCGGAGCATTTGGGTAAGGACGGGGCACGCAGAGGGGCCCACGCAGGCACACCTCCTCTCCCGGTGTTCACCCCCGGCCTGGGTGCTCTTTCCTTGTGCTATCTCCCCCTCCTCTCTCTGCAAGGCCTCCTCCCGTCTAGCCTGTAATAGAGGGGCTGTCTTCACAACGCCCCAGCAGATCTGACCCCAGAGATGGGTCTCCTGAGCTCGCCTCTCTCCACCTACAGAGTCGAGGTTGCTCCCTGCCCAGAGCCGTGTGCCGGGGCGCACAAGTCCAGGGCGCCATGGCTTGGTTCACACCGGCTGGAGGCGGAAGGGACCAAACCCCAGCCCAAGCCCCTTCTGATGCCCATCAACACGTTCTCCGGCATCGTCCAGTGAGCCCGAAAGGGCAGCAGAAGGGCTGAAGTCGGAGAGCCCCAGACCAAGAAGAAGGATACACTACCCCGCCTCCTCCAAACACTCACACCAGCAGCTGGGACAAGGCCTGGCTGCCCCGGGTGGCTTCCGGCTGCGACCGGAGCACAGAGAGCTCGGCCCACACCCAGGCCCAAGGATGGCCCCAGCAAAGCTGCGCACACGCAAGCAAGACCCAGCTCCGTGCACAGATGTCCACACGCCTTTGTTTATTTTTAGCCCCACCTCTCCCACTCAGGCTCCCCCCTCGCCCCTGAAAACCCAAGTGAGAGCTGCTATGTTGTCCAGGGCCCTGTGGCCTGGGGGGAAACGGGAAGCAGGGCAAAGGCACCTGTTCGCTGCTGAGTTTGTTCCTTTCCCTCCCTCCAGCCACCGCCCACGCCCTGCGTGCCCAGGCAGGTGTCCCTCGTGGAGGAGAGGAAAATGTCAGATTCAATAAAGGCACACTAAAGCACTTTTGCTTTGACCTAATACCTAGCAACATTTGGATTTTAATAGAGATCCAGGGCTGTACGTGATCTGACCTAATGAGTCCTCTTAAGCCAGTTGGGATTCTGTGAAGTATTACTGGTGTGTTCAGTCTGCCCACCGCTGTCCCCATGCACGTGGACTTGGGGACAGAACAGAGATGGGGATGCAAAGTCATTTCAGAGGAGCCGGATAGTAAAGACGTGAAAAATTCTTGGCTTTTGAGTTTCAAAACTTATATCCAGATGTAAAATGGGGAAGATCAGTGACACAGACCCACAGTCCTCATCTCTAGGACTAGGTGGGGGGTAGGAGGGAAAGCAGCAGAGGAGAGGGCAGGGTCCCAGGGGAGAGTGGGAGGAGGGTGTGGAAGAATCCTTTTCAGGTTCAGGGATCCAAGAGTACAGAGGTAGGTGCTTTACTTTCAACCTCATTGCCCGGGGAACGGGGGCAAGTCTGGAAGACTCCTCGTAAGAGGGACCGCCTGGCGGGGGGGCGGGGAAGGGTTCTAGGCAGAGGGGTCCAAGGAGCACCAGTATGGCATCGGGCCGCCCCTCAGTGGACGTCAGCCTTGGACAGAGTGAAGACCAAGGAGTAGATGAATTTGAGATCCTCCACTGAATCCGCCCCCCCCCCTCCAGAACCCAGGGTGAGAGGGATTAGGGACAGTCCCCAGTGAGCCTGAGTGGTTTTAACCCAGAAATGATTGATATCACTATATTTGAATGAGTTTACCTGGAGGTGGCTAGATATTATTTCTCTGCCTCATGGAAGGTGTACCCCCTAAGTGGACCACTGAGCACCCTTAGGTGTAGATTAAAACTATCCGATACATACATCTGTTACAGGGGCTGGGACAGCTGCCTGGATGGGGTGCAGAGAGCCACGCCAAGACAGCCCTCGGCTGTCAGCCCTCTTGGGATCGTCTCCGCTCAAGATAACTGTCCCCCCATAGTGCCTCTTCCGGGGGCAGCTGGCATCCGACGAAACAGCTCTAGGCCCCGGGGCCAGAAACAGCCGCCTTCCTGGAGTTCTGATTCTGACGGAGACAGGCAAGAAACAAGATAAACCCGTGAAGTAGAACCCCGTGGGGCGCTGGGTGGTGATGTGAGCAGGGGTGGGGGTGGGATTTGTCAGTGAGGGTGGACAGGGACGGTCCCTGACGGCGGAGGGGGCGCCAAGACCTGAAGAAGACGAGGGAGGGAGCCCCCATCATGAATTCCACTCCCGCTCCCCGCGTCGCCCCCCAGTTTTCCTTGCCCGAGGCAGCTCAGGAACTCACGCAGGTTTGCGGGCGCCCCATGGCCTAGGTCGGAGCGCACCCCGCAGGCCACAGGCCCCACCCTCGCGCACGCGCGCAGGTCCGCGGGAAGCGGCGGGACCCGCAGGTGCGGCCCGCAGGTGCGCCGGCCCCGCCCCCCAGGTGTGGCGTCCCGGGGGCGGGGCCACTTCCGGGACGGCCGCCGGACGTGGCGGGAGGTGGGGGGGCGGCCGTTGACCTGGTGACCGCGGCGCCGCCCGAGGCCGGAGCGACTCCCCGCGCCCCGCGCCCCCGCTCCCGGGCCATGGCCCCGCGGCCGTCCCGCGCCCGGCTCGGCCCCCCGCCCGCCCGGGACTGACGGAGCCGGGCCGCCATGAGCGCCAACCCCCAGTGGGACATCAGCAGGGCGCTGGGGGTGGCCAAGCTCTTCCACCTGGTGTGCGGGGTCCGGGACGCCTGCGTGGCTCCCTTCCTGACCCTCTACCTGAGGCAGCTGGGCTTGGCCGCGCCCTGGGTGGGCATCCTGATGGGGACCAAGCACCTGATCGCGGCCTTCTGGGCTCCCTTCTGTGCCTTCCTGGCCAAAAGCTACCAGAAAAGGAGGGTGCTTCTGATGGGCTCGCTGCTCGGCTCGGTGGGGGCCAGCCTGTTGATGGTCCTCGTGCCGCCGCTGCACAAAGAGCCGGGGTACCGCTCCTGTAACGCCAGCGACGGGGTCGCCCCCACCGCTCCGCCACCGGGGGCCTCACGAGCTGTGACCGTCGCCTCGGCCCCACAGCCCGCCTCGAGCCACGCGGCGGGGACGCCCAGCCCCCCAGGCGACAGCAGCACCGGGACGGTGGACGCCGCTGGCTTCAGAAAGGCACCTGCGGGAACCGTCCACGAATCAGCCGGCCGGCCGCCTGGCTACTCCAGGACCACGTCCCCAGTTCTCCATCCTGTCACTGCAGGGGTGAAGGCTACTCCTGGGGAAGGGGCTTTTAAGGCGGGCAGGACGGCCCTCCCTTTGCGGGCTGGAGGTACAGCCCCCGGAAGTCCAGCCAACTTTTCAGCAGCCCAGGGGAATGCCGGGGCCCTTGACCTCTCCTTGGAAGGCTTGCGCCGGACTTTCCTCCTCTCCCTGGGGTCCCTGGTGTTCTGGGAGCTGCTGACAGCCCCTCTGGAGCAGGTGGCGGACGACAACCTTTATGAATACCTGGATTTTGTGGACGCCACTGACCGCTACAGAAGCCTATGGATCTGGAGGCTGCTGGGCACGTCGGCAGGTGTGTGTGGCATCGCAGCCTTGGTGGGGCAGCTGGAATGCGTCCTGATGACAGATGGCCCCCGCGGGGTGTTGCATTTCTATGGCTACTCGCTGGTCAGCACCCTGGCTTTACTGGTGAGCATCGCCTTTCCGGTCCCCATCTGCAGGCGGCGGGAGCCCAGCTACAGAACCATCAAGGCGCTG